>JAQGCM010000593.1:0-23278 GCA_034699705.1 Hymenaphorura dentifera | reverse complement strand
TAGAGAATTACAGTGCTGAACTTACAACTCAGCTCTTACTGAATTCACTCAAATCAACGGTCCTTCGAACTCCCACACAGCCAAACCACACAAACAGTGTATTTTATCTCTTGACTTCTAGAGTGTTTCCTCCTTTCATCATTTATCCGAGAGGAGAATACCTTCCCTTTTCCACACTCTAACTTTTCTTCAAACAGATTCACTTGACCTTAAGGCATTTTTGGCAAATTTTTGACGTGATTTTCTTCAGTCATTGCAACAAAAAATATTCGTGCCCATCTAAGAGTCATCTGAAACTCTCTGAGGTCGAAGGTTGGAGCAAATTTGATTGTGAAGTTTTTCTGTTCGGAAATTATTCTGCACTCCTGTGTAAAATAATTAGACAATCGAATGGGGTGGTAGCGAAAAGAATCCCTTCCTGCCTGCCAAAGCCTAGCCATTGTTCGGCAAATAATTTAATACAAGACGAAATGAGTCTCTGGAGAAAACACACATAAATTAATTTGTAGACTCATTGTGTTGGGCGGGATTGCAGAATTAGGATCATACAATTTTCGCACATCTTTTCATTTGCGGAAGTATGCTGGTTGCCCAGCTTTTGTTATTTGTTACGCCAGATTCAGAGAATGTAGGACATGGAATGTAAATCTCTACATTGTTTATGTGTTCCTGAAACGCAAGGTCTGTGACTCGGGATTGTAGAAATACACGGGCGTAGCATGTGATATATGCGTAAAGCATTTAATCTTTCCGGATAATAAAATGCGCCCATAGCATTTTGGAAGGATGTGGAGAAATTATTTATTTTAATACGAGTATTGCGAATGCAAGCAAACCAAAGTCTGAAATCTAGTGGCCTGTATGTGTGTGTTCGTGTCAAGGATTGCACGCATGATGCACACTTTCTGAGGCGGGAATTTGCATGAGGTGAAAGCACCGAATTTGTTAGCAGATTTTAAAACGCTTGGAGAGGAAACTTGGCACGATTCTGAGTGTTATTTGGGGAATCTGGTGTGAATTCCAGAAATATGAAAATTCTAAAATTAAGGCTCGCAAAAATTGGTTAAGGGATTCCATTCGTTTTACCATTTAGAGATAATAAATTCGCACTTCACTGTACACACTTCAGCAGCAGCTGAGTTCAGCCCTTCAGTCAGCTTTTAATCGTTTTAGCAACGGGTGGGCTTTTACGACACGACTCAAATTATCTAAATTAGTACCTTTGAGAAACTGAAATCTGGGAGCATACGGAACCAGTGTTTTTGTGTACTTTCAGGTATGACCTCAAATTTTGACTTGAAAGGGAAGAGTAACTTTTCCAAGGTCCCGGGGGATTTCTGGAGAAATTCTAACCAGGCTGACAGCATGAGCGGTTACATAGTTTCAAAGAAAACACGCACGCAACATTACAGAAAAGAAAGTGAAAGGAAAGAACGACGCACTTGGCTTCAAAGGTGACTCTAATTATAGTTGTCTAGGGTGGTGTTTGGTGTAGTAAAAAAAACCCAAAGTATTTTTTCAATGCCAGCCGTCCTTGGGTCAAATTTGGTGAAGACAAGGCAGTATCATTTGTTTAGGCTTGGGGGTTCGGTGCCAATTTTCTCGCAGTAATAAAGCTAAGAATTCGCTTTTGGCTATTTATACTTACCTATGACGGTGAGATGAAAGGCCATACTGATTTTTGGTTCAGTGTTCACTTGGCACTCGTAAATACCTTCAAGATAAAATTTTCATTTGATTTAAAAAAATTAAGGAATTCTGAGGATCCTTAGGTTAGCAAAAGGGGAGTTAGAAAAAGGTCGATTTGTGTATTCGGCGTTCCATGCAATCGATATTTACTTGTAAAATCAACGTAATATAACATGAGGGTTCTGGATGGATGGACTCCTGCTGGAGTCCATCAAATGTACAGTAAAGCAGGACGGGAGGCATGCTTGGGAGCTCGAGTTACAAATTGTTTCCTTGTCACACGATTTAACTTACCAGCATCTCGCTCTTGGGAGAACTTGATTTGCAGCGTCCAATTCTCCGATTTGTCAGAATGGAGTACAATGAATCGCTGATCTGTAGTGTAAGTGTAGATTCCTGCTGTCAATATGTGCAGGTCACGTTTTCGGATCCAAGACACCTTCAAAATAAAATAAAATTTGTCAGTTTGTAGTTTATCGTAACGATCTCATGTTACTTTGTAACTTTGATGTTCCCCTATCATAGGTTTTTTTATTGCCTTAGGTTGGGCAGGACGGTTTATTTTGCAGCAACCAAACCACTCCAGATTTTCGCCTGATATCAAATTGGAACAAAAATTTGAAACCAATCTGTCCCTTTGAACTAAGAACCTCATAACTTCTTCCAATCAATATTTAAAGAATGTCCGAAACTATTTTGAAGAGATGCGTGAGGGTCAGTCATTAATCAAAAAATACAAAGCGCAAGCACGGAACCCAACTAACCTGGCTAAAACTATCAGAAGATCATTGTCGTAAAGTTTCCACTGACATACAAAACTTGGACATTTTTATTTTCGCAATTCCTCACCGGTCCCTGGTCACGTCTGGAATTTTTGGACACAAACTTCAGGAATTTAATGGGACCGATGCGAACAACCAAAAAAGCATTACCTTTCGAAATGATATATTAGCTGAGAAGTGTGCTAAAGACAAGAAATCAGTCGATGAGGAGGAAAAAGTACACAAAGCGTCGTTCTTATTTTGGCCGGACAGGTACAAGTCATAAATCTAGCAAGAACAGATACCTCTGCAGCCTCTGCTACCAAAATGTCTTCCGAAAAAAGAAAAAGTCATATTACTACTTTACTGTAAGGAAAGAATTCGAATCCGGGCCCTTAGGTTACATTCCTGTAAACCACAATCCGTTAATAGATTTTTTTGGCACAGAAATGTGAGTACGAAAATTAAAGTAGAGGTGAAAGTTGTCGAAGCACTTTCACTTTTGTCCATTGTGATTTTGGCAATACTCACCTACACATTTCACAAACATGAAAACATTAATTCATATCACAACTCTCCGCCTACCAACCAAATTCAATATTCACTGATGAGGGCTCAAAGTGCACATAAATGTTCAATGACTCGGGTTGTGCCCATACCTTTGCTTAGGGCAATGCAATGCCAATACCCGGGCAACATAACCTTGCAAATTACGCACGATCCTATGAACATTTTGAGCATAAGCTGCTGGCTGAGTAGTGAATATTCCCAGACGCGCCTCGACTCGTTGACATCTTTATGTCATCTAAATTACATACTTGGCGTCACGTCCACACACATGTGCATATTTACGACTATCTACACAAACAAAGCAGGAGAGAGAAAAGCGGGCGTTTGCATTGCATCGCATTGCACAGCATTCGATTGGATTGTATTTCAATGTGAGGCTCGTAGACACTTATAAGGGAGTGAGAGCCATTAAAAACAATGGAAATCGAGTTTTGTGAGCCCACAACCAAAATCTAAAGTATGGCATTTATACTCGACACGCGCATAAATATATAGGACAGGCACAGGAAGGAACGACCGACCGACTGACTGAGAGTGAGAAAATGAGAATGAAAATAAAATATAATTCCATACAGTACAGCTCTGTGTTTTTAGTCAATCATATCAAGCAAACCAATTCGAATTCCAATGCTTTCATCACTGCTGGATTCTGGGTCCAAAGTCCCCAAATCCAATTTTCATTTTAATACATTCTCCACGATTCCATGCATGGGTCATGTCTCATATTCGCTCACTCAATTTATCAGTTACTGTCTGGTCCGGTTCGGACTCCGGATTCGAATGCAATCGTAAATTATGGAGAAACTGCATTTCCTTTCTGAACCAAACTGACAAACGTTCAACTCGACGGTATCCTCAACTGGATTTTAATTTTTGAAACATAAAATTTAGAATTAAAACAACAAGTTGTGCTGAAATTGTGAGTTTGAGAGTGAAGAATTTGCTCTGCTCTGTATTTCGAACCGCACATTTGCACTAGGCATATTTGCACAAGGCCAGGGTTTATGAATGAGTGGAACAAATTGCTATCGCCACAAGTTACAAAGTCCATAAACTTCATTCCCCATCAACCCCGTCAGGTATAGATTCCCCAATCAGCACTTTGATTTTATTGAACGACTTTCGCCACGCCTGCTTTGCATAATATTTTACTTACTCAATATATTTTATGTGTTTTCCCATCATAACGTTGATGCATGCCTGGCAGACATTTCATTTCATAGTTTGTACGGCTCCGAGCGAGCTTCAGCCAGTCAGTCAGTCGTCTCTGATCACGGGAATTGTTACAGATCATAAATTGAGGATGGAGAGTGGAGAGAAAGTAGGTTTCCCGTTCCCCCGTATAAACATGTGTACGTGTTTTGTAAGTTTTGTAGGGTATGGATATAACGGCTGATCTACAACATGTCTCTTGTGAGTGTCATTTTGTTACCCGGGTTCCTTCTTCGTTAGATAGATACGATGTGCTGATGCTGGTGCTGGGCTGGGGCTGGTGGGTAATAATAATGTTGATGAGAGTATGTGATGCCGATGCAAAGAGGCAATGAAAAGAGAGCAGTAGGAGTGTGGAACAAGAGACCAGCTTTCACCTCGTCCCACCCGCCTTTTACAACTCAACTCCTTTCTCCAGGGATTCCACCACAACTGAAGTGAAATGCTGCTCGAGAAAGGACCGAAGCTCCCTTGAGACTCTAAAACTCCTCTCTTCACGGTTCAAATTACTGATTGCCTGCCGAACGAGTAACGATTGACTCTCAAGTCCCATTTCATTCTCTGTGTGACCAGACTGTGAGACACAACAGGGTTTTCACAGCTAACACCTTGAACGACTGTTTTGTCCACAACAAACAGTTCATGGCTCAAATAGATACAAAATTGCAGGCTCGAAATCCTAGGATCACAAGGATAAGACGATTTAATTTTCAAAATAGCCCTATGCGAAATCAGCATCAAAATTAAAGTACACGAAAGGGTGTCCCTTGGTAGGCAGGTATGCCATAAGTAATGTAATATCGCAAATTCATAATACCCAAGATCTTTATGTTTTCACAGAACATAAACCCATCTCATTACCAGCTTGAGGGTGGATTACAGAGATAAAGCGATTTTACTTGCTTTGCGAGTTGAGGACACTGAACTTGGGCAGGAAGAACAACGACGAAGAAAGAAGAGCAGAAAATTTTCCCTGCCTGTGCCTTCGCATGGCAGTTGCTTTATTTCTCCAGAACCAGAACCAGCAGAGGTTAGAAGTTTCTGGAGAAGAGAAAGAAAATTGGGCTGGAGTGTCTCATGTTGGCTATTACGGCCTCATCAATGACTCCAAACCTCCTCCATATATGCATGAATGAGGGGATGGATGGGTGTAGTTCCGGTAGAGAAATGGGCTCATAATGGGAGCAGTTTCTCCATTACCTGGACGTAAATCGGAGATCACAACTACTCTCCTTCAGCTCCCAGCTAGAAACTGTTTTTTTCCGACGTAGTAAAACACATCGACACTTTCTCCACTTTCACCCACGTTCCAACCGAGTCCTTGTGCTGAGATTAAATGAGTCGATCTATTTTGATCACAGGTTTACTTACAACATTCTCCAAGTCACGAGCGACCTGATGCCCTCGATTGAAGGAACTTTAAAGAAAATGCTGGCACATTCTTGGAATTTGTTCTTTCCAGTCACTCCTGCTGTACTCACACGACATACATAGAGACAAGAGTTCTAAAAAATTCAGTTTAAAGTGCTCGAATTTGTGTCACCGAATTTGACAATTGTGTTTGCCCTTGTCCTAGTTTCTTCTGCATTTGAAATTCTATCAAAAAATTATGCATTTCCTAAAAAGGTAATGTTTCTGCCGATTTCCCAGTCCGGAAAAAGCTTCGATTAATCTAGCCTTGGAGAATAAAAATAGACCTTCAACACGAGCAGGAACCACGCAGGTCAATGACACTTGGGAAAGATTTACTCAAAACTTTAGAAAAAATAATACATTGCTTCCTCTTACTCTTGGGAAACCATGTTGATCACATTATGTAAACTGGAAATAGCTCCAAGGGGTAACCTTCCCAGCAATATTATTATGATTAAAGGCCAAGTGAGCTCAGCGAGAGCTTTTCCAGTTTCGAGAGCCACCGCACCGTCACAGTGCAAAAATAAGAGTTTGTGTAGTCTCGCCTACTTTATGTGCCTAAATGAGTCGGAGACAAAGAAAAGGATGTCGGTGTAAAGTAATAAAAGGAAGCTTGAGACTTGTGTGGTGGGGCTCGTCGACGATAAGCACTCTAGTTACCCGTATCGTAGAATTATACATAACACGGGAGCAATGGTGTATTTTATAATGCCCGGGTATTCTAACTCTAAGGGTTGCTTCCTGGTTCACAGTTCTCGCCGTTGCGTGAAGAATAAATAGCTAGGTTTTGAAGGCCATTAGTGGCCACTCTTAGGACTTGAGAGACCACCTCAAAATGGCTCAACTGGTAATCAAAGCCCCATGGCTGAGATAATGCTATTCTCTTTATACCATTTCTTTCACTAATGGCACATGTACTCGTTTAACTTTCACCATCACCGGTGTTAGTTTTAAGGATAGATTTTCAGGTAAATTGCACAACCGTATGCTCGCCGTGCAGTGCCAAAGAATTAAATTTCTCCAAATGACTTTCACTTCACCTTATAATCCATACATTTACGGCATTTTCCTGTACGGCCTGCGAAAATTTGAGGAGACTTTTAGAAAAATTTCCTGAGACCTCAATTTTTCCTCCCAAGTGATCTCCAGTTAGCAAGAAGTTTTTGGAACAGTTCACACACCCATTTCCCAATGTGCTAGTCTTGTGTCTTGTCTTGCCTTCCGTTTTCCTCATCTTATCTTATTTCCAGTTTTGGGAAAGTCTTTGGGAGACAGAATGAGCTCAACGGGGGGAAACAAAGTAATAGTAATAATAATAATAACAATAATAATACAATAAACAGCCAGAAACTGAACAAATTACTAAAACTAGACTCTAGACCTTAGAACTTCAAAACCCGAACCCGACCAAGAACTCTAGTTCTCTGGTTGTTTCATGGAGTTGCAGTTTGGGTTTGCAATTTCTCTTAGATGCATTCATTGGGGTTGCTCAAACTGAAACTGAAGAACTGAACAAGAAAACTAGATAGAGAGATTTGAATGGTCACTTGAAGCGAGAGCGTGACACGCTAATGTGTACAATTGTGTCTCGTCCCCGGGTTCTTGTGAAAGTTTTACTGAGCGTGACCAGCCCACAAAACTTTGACAATAAATACATACTTGCGAGTAAAAGACCATTCCTTTAGATCATACCTAGCTAGTATGTATCATGGAGAGTTTGAGGACCTATTATTACAATAGTTTGGCAATAATACAACATAAGTAACACGAAATTTAGTTAAGTTCGTGCTGCAAAAGCAATATGTAACCCAATGTACAGTGGAGTCTTGTTCAAGCAATCCGAAATGATCACAGGAACGGTTTTGTTGTTGTCACGAATATCGAGCCGATGCCGGCACTAGGATAAAGAATATGGGTGAAAATGTAGCCCAAAGTTGAACTAAGGTGACACATCGTACCTTCGTACCACGTAATATTTTGGGATCTAAATTAGCGCTTGGACTCAAAATCGGATACATTGAGATTGAAGATTGAACCGTCTCAATTAACTCACAGTCGAACTCGAAATCGGCATTTCGAGTATACCTCTATATGAAATGAATGACTTATTGTTGATGATTTTTTCTTCCTGTTTGTGTGTACTTGGAACTTTTCCAATTAGAGTGTGACGAATGACGCGTTTATTAAGAACTATACATGCACGGATGGATAGAATGAATGCCCGAACTTCGGATTTTATTACAATTGCTTAGTCCTGAACGGCGTTTGTGAAAATTGTTTACAACAATGCATTTGCTTTGAATACCAATTTTGAAATGGAACATGTATACATTTTGCTCTCTGCTTCTGTTGGCAGTGCATGGTCGGAAATCAGTTTGATATACAATTGCTGATAACCTAGTAAGTGAAAAGCTAAAATTTTCCAATAACGAAACGAGTAACAAAGTTTTAAACATTCGACTTTCTGTTGGTTGGCATTGGCCAAAAAACTTGATACTTGATAACGTAAAATACATACATATATTTATTGTATGAGAGGAAGTTCGTCATTTAGTGGCTAGTTTGGTGCTTGATAAATTGAAAATGATTGTTTTCCATTTTATCCCTCGAAGAAAACTCAAGGATTTTCTATAAGCGGTGAGGCTGAGGTACTTGCAAAACTCCGTATTTTGAACAAAATACGGTTGTTTTTGCAAAAAATGTTGGCACCAAATTATATTCGAGACCATGAGGCCTCGAAAGACAACTTTTTATTACGATTTTGATGCGCTGCACTGGTTCGACCAGTGCGTGCAGTGGTTGGGCTTGTGCTAACTCACCCAATTCTTAAATTAAAGTTACACAATAAAAAAACCCCATTGATTGAAATAGAAACCCCGAGGCGGTTTCCAGGTAGAGCAGAACAGGGCCCGAAGGCAAGGTTTAAAATTTTCTGTTCACCCCAGGCCAATTGGCAAGCTAACCAATTTGCCAAATTAATACAGTAAATTGTAACTAACGTGAACGGTATTTTCCGTAGGGTCCTTCATTAGTATAATTAAATTGACATTTTTGAATTAAAATACTTGCCTAAGGACAAAATTAAGGATTAAGGGCTTGAAGTCTGGAAGAAGTGTTCGACTTTCTGGAAAACGTATTGGCAATTTTCGATTTGTTAAAAATTTTAGCCGGGTTCCGTGCGAGTGAGTGGAGAGACGTGAGACAAAAATAGACGATGAGCCGATGCACATTTCGATAACTCGAATAGCAAGAGCATAAAGTGTAAAAAAGAAAGAATCGGCGGGATTTCGAGATCATTCGCCCGCCACCAGCCCGACCGGCACACACAAAAAATTAACGACCGGGTCAGTACGCAGTCAGCAGTCAGCAGTGATCGGATTCGGAATATTTGCTTCTGGACATTAAATACGCCAAGACAAAACTTGACAGACAGTCAACAGTCAATATTTTATCTTCAAAGAAAAATCAAAGTTGATGGTTAACGTTGACGATGTCGTCGAGACAAAATAAGAACTTTACCAGTGCCCCTTGGGCAAGGTCGAATTTGTCGAATTCTAGAAAACAGTACATGCTTGACATGAGAATTGACCAAGATATATTAAGTGATCATTTTGAGCCACCATCACCGACTACGCCCATGTCGCCCATTCCAACTTCTCCTTTTGGAACTTCGGCTCCGGCTCTTGTTGGAACTTCTACATCTTTTGGAAATTTTGCTCCTTTTGGATCTTCTGCTCCTGTAGGAATTTCTACTTCCTTTGGAACATCTAATACTCCTTACGGAACTCCTACTCCTTACGGAACATCTACTCCTTACGGAACACCTACTCCGTACGGAACACCTACGCCTTACGGAACTTCTACTTTGTACGGAACTTCTACACATTTTGGTTAGTAGAAGAAGTTGAGTATAGTTTAATTTTATTTTTTATCGGTCTCAAAATTTTAGTCCAGAAGGGCAGTTAAAATTGAAAATGTTCTACGATCAACAACAATCTAAACTGGCAGAATGGCATCAGCATCAATTCAATTTAGCAGTCAACTTGCATATTATGTTTTGTGCTTTGGTGTAGTTAGTATAGTTAACTCAACTGAACGATTGAATTTTGTTTACAGCCAACTTAGCAAGGCAAAATCCATCACCTGGGTTTAAATTGGTGGACGAAGAATTCCCAGCCCTCGCCGGTCCCTCGAACGATAGCAGAGGAAGGGCTCGACACAGAGTTGGACTAAACACAGTAATGTCTACAACCGATCCGACGAATGAACAATTTGAAGAGCCGAAGAACGAAGGAATTTTGACTTATCCTGACGGTAGTCTAAAATCTTGAATAAATTATTGTTCTTTTCTAAATCATGTCTAAATCTGGCAAAATTACAATTTTCGAAAAACGTGTTTAGGAAGGATGACAAACATCCCAGCAAGTATGATGAATGATCAATTTGGAATGATTGGACTTATATCCGCCCGTAGCCTTGCCCCCCGAATTCCTGGTTTGACTCTGTTATCTAGTGGGACGGATGTCATGAATGCTGATCTGAATGTAAAGAGCCCGGAGCTCTTATACCCTTCATGGGGTGGTCCAATTGCCGGAGGACGAGTACGAGCTGAAGACGTTGAATGGTCAGTTCCACCAGAGTACGAAATCAACCAACAAATACACAGGGGTGTTGAGCAAGCTGGAGCAGTCCGGTAAGAATTGGATGGACAATTGACAAGCATTTTAAAATATTTATGAGTAACAAGCGTGTTCTTTAAATTTTGTAGAGCGAAGCTGATTCCTATTAAATTGAATCTCTACCCAGACGAGCTACTCTTTTACATGTTCTACTGCTACACAAATGATGCTCTTCAAATGTTGGCAGCAGCTGAGTTGTACGCAAGGGAATGGAGATACCATAAGCAGGAAAAAGTATGGATGTGTCGAACAACGCAAGGAAATCCAAATCAATATTTTACGCCTGATTTTGAGCGAGGAGTGTATTGTTTCTTTGACCCCAAACAATGGAAAAAAGTTTTTAAAGAATTCGAGTTACATTATAGGCACCTCGAAGAAAAACCGATGGTTGCCTCCGATAGTATTCTCCATTCCTACTTTACCTGATAGACAGATGCTCTAAAACTGTTCCGTCCGTTAATGAAAAAATTTTCTTAATGAGACTTATTTCCAATAACTTTTGTACTTAGCGTTGACCATGACTGCTAGTAAACATTTTAACCACATGATTTCAATTTTAACGTTTTACATATTTTTCGATTTTTCAGCTCTGTTGACTATCTTGATATGAACCAAGGGGAGTATTACCAGTTAAATTTAAAGTTATTATTGGATCAATTTACCGTGCTAACTGCACTGCAAATTATTAAAATTATATGAATACCAATTGAGATACCTGTTATCGATTGTTCCTCGTAGTCTTTCCAAAATAATTTATTCTCATATCTTTTAGTGTAGGCCTGACTCGTCCGTTCTCTAATTCCTTTATGTGAATAAATTATTGTAGTGTTTGTTACAGTTATTCATTTTCCTATATTCTCAAAATGCTAAGTGTGCTCGCGACTATGCGACTCGACTGTGGCTGCAAAGCGAATCAATTCTTTCATTTCATTCCAACGTTTACTATGCATTCATTCAAGCTCACAATTTTCACACAAGCCAACTGACAGGACTATTCAATAATAAATGTTTTAATCTGCAAGTCTGCAACCTTACTTTTCACAAGGGTGAAACAATAATTCACTCGGAAGTCCCTACTACATACATATGTTTTGTACGTCGTGTGAGCATTTGAGCAATGTGGAAAATTATATCCGACGGATTTTAGTCCGGAAAAGTACAACAAACAACTTTACTTTGCTTTTTGCTGCGAACGTAGTCTTTCTGCTACAATACTTATGTGCCATGCCTCTGCCGACTTCATTGACTATTGTAGTAGTTCCTTACGTCTTTTTCCTGTGGATGTTTTCGATGTTTAGAAGAGGCTTCCGGGTTCCTAACGTTGAGATTTTAGCTTCAAATTGCATCCCGTGGGCATCATTTCCATTTAAAATGCATGTAAAGCTACTATAAATCTGAGCTTCGGAGTACGTTTTCACACTCTTGGAACTATGCAATTCGATTCGTCAAGTTGGCTAGTTGGCTGAAGTCTGCTTCAATCTTGCGTTGCATCTTATTGTGAAATACACTGCTCATAAGCTCAACTTAAAATAATACGACGAAGAATAGGTTTAGGAGATGGAAAATGAAATTCCGAGCGCTAATTCCTTCAAGTATCCGCTCCACGTATTTGTGTCAAAAATTATGACATCAATACAATATCAAGGATGCAGTTCTTAGTAAGCGTGAATTTTGCATTCTATAAAAATAATTGTAGCTCTTTCAACTACTATTCTCTTGGATATCGAAAACATACTGGTTCCGTTATAGTTAACAATTATCCAGTTTATAACACGACACAAACCCCACATCGCATCGCCCACAAGAATCGAAGGCAAACTTTTACTCCAACTTTGGCTTCCTCATAACAACTTCGCTGTCAATACAGGGAACAAAAAAAATGACCTGGTTTGTTTGACGGTACTTCTGTAACTTCTGTATTTAGTAAATATTTGTTTTTGAACACTCAATGAATGTATTGCTCATTAATGCGTGACGAAGAATAATGAAGGATGTAATAAAAATATTTCTGAAACCTATGTACTTTTGTAATAAAAGTATTGACCTGAAGAGAAAAAAATCAATATGGGCGGAAGCGATTAATTAGTCTATCAACTTAGTGTTGAACTGATCATCCTCATTTGAATACAAATCGTTCAGTGAATTTGACCCAATTCACTGTACTAAATGCCTCCCTAGTGGTTTTGTTGCGTGTGTGCGTTTAATTTCCTCGGGAAATTAGGTAAGCTTCTTCTTCTAATGACATTGAGCGTTTGCTATAGGCAAAAGGCTTTTAAATTCTTCTCGAGCTCTTCTAAAGCTCTTCTCTGTACTTCCACCAACTCTCAAGTCCCATCGCTACTTTCCTCAATATTTGAACCCAACTAAGGTTCTGGAACTGGGTTTTCTCCAGCGCCAAAGAAGAAAAACCTGCTCGAGGAAAATTTGTCGCCCGCACGAAGAAGAAAGTACAGAAAGAGGAATGTCTAATCGGAGAGACTTTGACAGAGAGTAAGATGAGTTTTCTATTTCCGACTTAGTAGTCGAGTCATATACCCCTCCACACTCAAAAAACGAACTAGTATGTGTGTTTTCTACCCGCCTTTCCATCTAAGCATCCATCCATCTATCCATCCATACTTTTTCTGTAAAACGTACTCGAAAACGTACATCTATAAACTTAAGGTCCCAAGTGGAGTATAAATAATTCAATAAATTCTCTCACTCGAGTCTCATTTCCCATTTTCACACTTTGGGCCACAGAGGACTTGGAGAAAGTCGGGTGAAAGTGAAGAAGAAGGAGGAAAGTAAGCAAAGGAAGACGTTGAAGCTTTGCTGCTTTCTTCTTCTTCAAATGGACACTAATACTTCCTTCGTTACGTTGTTACTCCTTTTGCTCGGGTTTCTTTTATTTTTTGCAAAAAATCGCATTTGCCTTTCAAAGAGCTACTTTCGGCTTCAAACATGGGAAACGAACGAAAAAAAGTTTGTGTAACTAACTGTGTCACACTCATCCAATCTAATGAATAACTACATGCAGATCCGCTCTTCGTCTAAATGTAGGGAACAATGATTCGACACTGTCAGTTTTTGCAACGTTAGACCTAATTTCCAGGTTCGGATTTTGCAGATTAACACATAAAACATGCCCTCCTACATCGAGCATCCTACTCAGTGCATTTTATCCGCGACTAATTCTTACATGGATTTAGCAAGTCTGTACCACCTCAAACTT
Source organism: Hymenaphorura dentifera (assembly GCA_034699705.1). Classification (NCBI taxonomy): domain Eukaryota; kingdom Metazoa; phylum Arthropoda; class Collembola; order Poduromorpha; family Onychiuridae; genus Hymenaphorura; species Hymenaphorura dentifera. The sequence goes on along the minus strand of JAQGCM010000593.1, from coordinate 9,740 downwards.
AGCAGACAGTTTATTCCAAACATTATGAACTGTGGCCTTGGAAAGTACACGAAGTGCAATTTGCTGATTAGGGCTCAGCGCTAAGCAATCCGCTAATTGCAGTTCGGACTTTCAAAGGTAAGCCTTAAGGCACCAACCGCAGAACCACACTGAAATCCTTTAAACAGGTACTCAGGGAAAACAGAAACTAATGAGTGTAATTGGACTTAGGAAATGAGCTGTGTCTGCCAGATAATATTACCCTTGGGGAAAATAAGGATAACCACTTTGATGAATAGCGGACGTGGAAGGTTTTGTTTAGAGTACGTGCCACAAAACTCAAAATGCTGCTCTCAATTATGTACTCAAACAAATAAAATAGGAGGATGGATGTTTCACAGATTTTGCAGCACCAATTGGGACTTTGCAAAATTTGGGACAGTTTACAAGAGCCGGAAAAGAGCAGATCAAAGTTAGTGCAAAATGCAGTCGTTGTTGGCAGGATATTTTATGTAAGTCTGCCAAAACGAGATGCCAAATGCTAATGTAGAATACATCAAAATACGTACGTTGAGGCAACTCAAAATTACTTTTTTTCTTAAGACCGCCTCTACCAAAACAGATACATATTTTGCATGTGGCACACTTGAACCCCGCTGGCGTAGCGGTAGCGGTGTCGTACAGCCCGTCAAAGGAGTAACATTTAGGTGAAAGTTTGACTCGGGGATATATGTTCAGTAGTGGAACAGAACCGAATGGAGTTACGCTCATACCCAGCAAAAGTATGTTAGAAGAGAAGTAGTACGTAGTAGTCGGAGCAAATGGAAGAATAATTTTCCACTCAATTTCTTCCGAGCTTTCCTTTAACTTTTCCCTAAAGAGTCGACATACAGTCAGTCGCACATATGCATTTCACTGATTTCCCAATGCAATGCATGCGAGGGAGGGAAGTGAAAGTGAAGAAACTCCAGGAGTAAATGGCTACACATGTGAAAGAGAATGACAAGATGAACCAAATGAATCTGAGGATTCGTCCTGATCTAGCTTGGCACTTCCACCACTTGCCTAACTTCTTCACGGCCCGGGATGTTCTGGTTCTGAAGATTTGGTTCTAGTCCTAGTCACACCAAACATTGTACGGTTCTCCCCGACATCCATTTTAAATTCTACTCACGGAACCTAACTTAATATGCAGAAGGTGTCCCACTTCCGCACCACAGAAAAGTTACGGAACAAGTATTTAAGGTTTGAAAATGATTAGGGAAATCTTGGAATTTAGTTATGCAAGTTCTATAAAAAAAAATCCTGGCAGAACCCGTGCCAGATCACAAAGTGCCTTTCATGGCATTGTCTGCTTTGTTCCAAGTACAATAAATGCAAAAAATTCATTTACAATATGAACTGAACTAAATGCCTTGTTTACTCAAAAGTTAAGCAAACAAGCGTATATAAAAAAGAATGAATATTGACCCACTCCGCCTGATTTATTTGAGTAATGAAAAGAAAACCTTCTAAATAAATTGTTTTCTATGTTTGTAAGACTTCCCCTATCCTCTCCTCCCAGAACAACTTTAATGGACACAAACTGCATGTCATTCCCGATGTAATCTAACCTAACAACCGAAAAGGTCGACAGATACAAAGTATGAGAAGAAGAAGGACGAAAGTAGGAAGGACTGAATGTTGACGGGGGAGAGGGAAACTAACAATGCTGATTATCCTTCGTTTTGACATTTGCATCTGGAGAAAGCCCACGACTCGACTTTTCTCTCTGCGTGTCGTGGATGAAGTGGAAAGTTGAGTTTGGGAGAAGAGCTCATATGTGTCATTCAAATTGAAAGAAGCGCTCCGTTGATGGATGTTCCTTTTGGAGAAAGTTAAAGAAAGTGAGGGAAAGATGAAGATGACATCAAATGCCTTTCCATGAGCCAACGACCGAACAGCGTCAACTTATGTCGCATAGCCTAGCCACTAGGCTCCTTCTCTTCAAGGGACTGACGACGATGTAAGCTCTGACTACTACGTAGGCTGGCTAAGGGACTGACGAAGTAAGTGAGGCTGGCATTTACTTAGTACCCGGGCATTTGGTGCACATTACGACTATGATAGATCAGGTCTCGTCTCTCCCAGTTTCCCAAGAATCATAACAATATGGAGACAGATGCACGCACAATGCTGAATTGCCCAAAGACCAAAAACGTGGAGATGAATGTCGTCCGGCTGTTCCCCGCCTTCTTCCTCCATAAAATCATCTCCAGTTCTCGAAGATTTTAGATTTCCAGCCCAAGGAAGGGAAACCAACAAGTCAAAATGCGGTGTACAAAACTATGTGTATTACTAACAATATAGAGAACGAAGGCACAGACCAACTCAAAGCCATAACATAACATAATGTACTTCACTCACTCAAGAACGACGATTCGAATCGTTGGATGAATGACTACAACAATTCAAAGTAGAAATCACCCATTTTCCTAGCTGCAATTTTCCAAATTGCTCCAATAAAAATAACTCTGTGCAATCTAATAATAAAATTTATTCAAAGCTGTTCCATTCATTATCTGTTTCTACTTTCACTCACTCAGTCAGTCACGCAAATCCAGGAGATAAAAATGGGAATAGAAAGAAAACCGTGACTAGAGGCTGGGCATGAGCATGAGCGAAGAGCCACAAAGTAGCCGAGACGTAGCTAAGCTAACCAGCGGTAGGCGTGTGCCTAGGAAAAACTCGACGATGCGATGGTAAATTCCTCTCTCGAATTTTTGCAACGATTGCAGAAAATATATAATCGTATTCACGAAACCGAACCTAATCTACTTTCCACTCCAGGTCCTCGAGTCTTAATTTTGAGTATGTCATGCGTTTGATCTTGGTTCGAGGCGGCGGCGGCGGCGACAACTCACAGGTATAGACAGCGGCAGTTGGTGACAGCAAACGAATTATAAACGGCAAAGTCTGCAAAATAATTTGCAAATTACGTGCTAATTTCTTACACCGTAGTATTGAGCAAGGAAAGATTAGGGGTAAGGTAATGGGAAAAATCTGTTCACCTTATTTGCATTATCTGGTGTCCTACTCCTGGAATGCGGGACTGACTAAATTTTCAGAGCAGAAACAAAACCAGTCCAGACCAGAGTCATTTTATAATAGGTAATAAATGGTAGCACAAATGAACGAAAGTAGAATTGGAATCGAGGCCATCATCACATCGTCTGGGGAATATTACAAGGGAATATCTTACGTGGGATTTGGGTGGGTTATCGAGTGACACAAGTTTTTTAACTATGAAATATAGAAAATTTTGGACCAAGAGCATGTGGCAGGCTAGAACCCCCGTCGGGACTTTTTGCGCAATCCAAAATTCCTCTAGCAAAAAAGAAAGTCTGGGAGAAAACTGGGAGAGTAGTTCTGCGTCCGTCGCTCTGATCTGGCCCAATACCCAAGCGGTGCAAACTTGCCTCCAGTGTGTGGGCAGATGAGGAGCAGGACTGGAACTCTGGATGAGATTTCTGGACCAGGTCCAAATGGCCAAAAATAAGAGCAAAAATTTCTCCTATGCATGAAAATGCATATCCACATTGGCATGTAGGAACACCATATAATGACACTCGAGGAGGAAAGCATTATTTAGACGACTACATACAAACTTGCTTTCCCTGTCCATATGCATGCATGCATGAATGAATGTTGTGCGGACTGGTTTCTCCGCCGTACCTTTGGCATTGGCAAAGGATCTAAATGGAGTCAATGGAGCAGCCAAATCTTGACAAACATGGAATCATGGTGTATTTATGTACAAAGTCAACCATCATCCCATTAACTCAATGTCCTATTAAATATCTTCAACTATTCTGGGTTTTTTTTTTTTTTTTTTTTCGCCGTCGTGTGTGACTCGTCCACTTGGGTCGAACACTATAATCCCATGAGTAACACTACGTGGATGGGTGTTGGGAGAACGAAAAATATTTTTGGGGATCTTCGATTCATAATACTAAGACCTTTTTTGGCAAAGAAAATATTGTGGGCAGGCAGAGAAAAGATATTCGGGTGTTCTGCCAACACTTACGCTCAATTTTGTCGTAGAAGTTACATAGGCTCTTGACAATCAATGGTATCAAATCTACAGATCAAATAATGTGCAAAATTGTTATCCATGATCGCTGCAATTTATACGGCCGATGTCAACAAATGTCACCCCTAGAACTTTCCAGAATTTTCCTAAATTAATTAGCAATAATTTCGAATAGGCCTTGGAGAATTCGACATAATGCAATTAAAGTAAGGATGAACTCAGGAGTAGGCTGCCTATTTATTGCTCCCCCATCATTTGCAAAGTGGGATTAGTTTGTGGTAATTTGGACAAAGATGGAGAAAGGTATTTATGGGTTGAGAGAGTTGGAGTTTGAGGACTAGGGCTTAATAAGCCTTAAATTTTAAGTACTTTCGGATACCTCATTCATATCCAGATGAAATTTATACCTACTTAGCATATAAAAGCTTTGGTAGATGAGAATAGACGGAAGCGACCTGCCTGCCAACCCAGCTTCCTCGTACATAACAAATGGAAGTATTGAATACAAGCCATTTACATGCAAATCCTTTCTTACAAGGCATTGGGCGTTGTTGAAGAAGTCGACCGGAGCTATAAATTCTCACAGCCTATTTCAAACCAAATCCAAAATTCTGTTCCAAAGGAGGAGTCAGAAGAAGAAGCTAGGCAATTTTTCATAAAATACATATTCAGTATTCCTTACATGATAAATTCAACTTTCAATTGGATTTATTCACTTGCACAAAATGTTGCAAAAAATGAGAAGAAAATACACTGCCAAGCCAAGAATTCAAAAAAAAATTGACCTGCTTTCAAATATACTTTTTTGTTATGGATTTCTTCAGAATTTCTTCTCATTTTGCAATTTGTCGCTTAATTTTAGCTCTGGCGAAGGAGTTAAACTTTAATTTCAGATTCCTTTAAAAAACTGCTGAACAAATTCTTCATCCAGACAATCTACAGCTACAGCTACAGCCAAGCCGTTGTGATTGTGACAAAATTTTGGTGACATTTCCTGTCTTTACCCGTTCTGCCAAGTGCAGTGGGCGCAAGACTACCGGGAATACTAATTAAGGGAAATGAGATCTATGTCTGCACTGAACAGAGCTCAAAAGGAAGAGGAGAAAATGAGTTACTTAAATTATTGCTTATTTTAAATGAAGAGTTGTGACTCGAGTTGAGAGAAGTTGACTTGCCTTTGGCAAAAACAAGTCATCAACTTTCTCTTGCCTCTTCTCTCTCCCTCGTATGAAATACTTTCTCCAGTTTAGTTTCACACTCTCAAATGCACTCTGCTCTGACTCTCATTAATGTTTCGCACTCTCACCCGCATTGCTCACTGGCTGCCCTGCTGCCTGACTCTCAGAAACTGTTCGAATTATGATTTAGTTCCCAAGCATGTGTTATCATGGAATAAATTTAAAGCAAAAAGTCTGTGGCTGGGTAGGGGGATATACATAAGAGACTAGATTCATCCACGCCTCGCGAAACTTATGTAGTTCAAACAATTTTCTTTAGCCTTAGCATGTTTTTGGGTGACAACGCAAGATTAAGCCTGTGACGCTGATGGTCACCTATGAGCTTGCGTTTCCTGAAATCAATTTTTCTGGATCTGAAACAAGACGAAAAAATGAATTTGGCATTTCCTATCCTGATCGCTTATCATTGCGGTCAAGTTCAATATTCGCCTGTGACCTTTTAGAGAAGGAAAGACTAATTGTATGCACTACAGACACGGATCTATTAATAGCATGATAACAAATGCGTTAAATATTGTAAACCTGGTAATGTCAGATCCGTGATCCATTCATTCCAATCCAATATTCAGAGAAGGGCTGCAATGCTGCAAACCAAGACTGACTTGCTAGACTTTCGAGTTTGTACGTGCACTTAACAATATTTCTGATGCAGCGTCTGGCCTCGTGCGAGGAGCCCAGATTTTCTTCTAGTTTTTCAAGATGCAATCCACTTTCCATTTTAATTTACGTACTCGGGCCGGGGAAAGTCTGAACGACTCTTAAAAAAACTCGAATGCATTTTTGCAGCTCTGAGCTTGGAACCATCATTTTCTATACGCAGAGTATGTCGCGTAGAGTGATGTATTTTTAGTTTAATTTATGCGTATATCTCAATCCACGGGTCTCTGCTCCAGCCGCGGCAAGAGTCATTGATCGGATTTTATAATGCACTAAATAATTTCAGCACGTTTCAGTGCTTCTCTCTCCTCGCCTTAAATACAAATTGAGTATAAAAAGCAATGACTTGAATATAAAAGTTGAGCTTCGTCAGATTTTAGATTTAGTCCTGAACAGCCCGTTAGGACGTGTTTTTTCGGAGCATCCCAAATTAAGCGGAATTTTTAAGTAAACTTTATACATTCTGAGGATAATGGGGTGAAATATGTTGAATCGTTGAGTTTTCCATTATTGCATTGCAAGTCCAATTCATAAAAAGGAATTTTGCAAACCTTGTCATCTCCTTTGCAGAAAGAATTGCAAAAAATGCGCACAAACATGTAGAGCTTCAGTTATAATGTAGCTCAACATTCTTGAGACGGTGCAGACTCGGAAAAAGTAAGTAATACTCTAGAAATTCTATAGATTCTTGACAAACTTAATCGGTTTATGATGTTTCCTTTTAAATTCCAACTCTAGCATCCACGAATTGAAATAGATCATAGATCGGTTCTATTCAGTGACAACATAGACTATCCAATTCTTAAGAAAAAATTATATCAGTATGAACCTCTGGAGTCACGACAAATTCTCTCGCATAGGCATAGCTAAAAACCATAATAATTCTGAAGCAACCAAGAATTGGAATAGAAGCGAAAGACTTACAGATTTGTCCTTCATCCTTAGAACACGACAAAGGAGGAAAGCGTTTTGGCCAACCACAGTCGTCAAATTCCTTGGGACGCTGTAGTCAAAATATGGCATTGTATTCGGGTCCATACTGTCCTCTGTATCACTCTCAACATTGGATTTTGGAATTGACATTCCAATTCCTACAAGTAAACAAAAAAAACATTAGATAATTCCGATTTTTTGGAAGAAATGCGAGAAAGCCCTGCATAGTTCTTCACATATGTGCATTTTGGTGGGATTTAAGGCTTGAGAGGACCCAGAGCAGTTTTATTCTAGCCCGGGTGGGATTTCTACTCACCCATTAAATGTGCACAATTAAATTTTAATTTTCCTTTAATACAACATAAAGTTGGGGTTCGGGTACGGTTGGGAAACCATTTCCTAGAGAAAGTAGAGCGGCGGGCAAGCGATATAGTATTCATCATAAAGTTTTTGAGCCAAAAGAATATAAACATGAAGGGAAAGGGCCTCGGCTAAAATACACAGATGTGAGAGTGAAACACTTTTACATCTTTCTTTAAGATTTTCCTTGACATGTTGAACGCTAGTGAAAAAGTTCACGACATCTTGTTAAAGTTATGAGTTCCTTCCTGAAACGATAAAGTATTCTGGTGGAAAATTAAATGATGAAAAGTAAAAGGTATGTAGTCCTCGGAAGGATATGTGTGTAACTCATACAAAACTCATACATGTATAAAATTCCTCAAGCATTTCCTCGTATCTCTACTACTAAATCGCACTCGCATTCGGTCTGGCACCACTCGCATTGCAACAGCTCACTCACTATCAGGGCGACTAGCACCGGGACTAGCGCCAGACTATCATAACTTGCACAGAAAAACTATGCTTGTGCATGTAGTCGTACAGAATACAGTATTTGGCAACAGAACACTATTTCGTCATGCTACGGTTACGAGCTTAGACAAGTTCGTATGGGGAAAAACTTTAATTAAGTCACCACTCGGACTTCTCGCTCAAAACCTCTGTCTTTCTCCTGCTCACTACCCAAAGCAAAAGGAAACCTAAGGAAAACCAAAACCTACATAGTTTTGTGGCTAGGAATCTGAGACTTAACTTCTCTGCCTTAGCAAGAATATCAAGAGATCGACGGACGATGAGAATTCTTGTCCAAATCAACTTGGCTTGCTACGTGACGAAAAGTAGTGCATGCACACAAATTTGCTGCTGTATGGGAAAATAGTGTAACGTAATTAGGTATTACGCACAAAATATAATCGGAGACTTACTGAGTTTGTCTTACTCCGTAGGAGGCTTAATAAATGGAATTAATTTAGCCAAAGATTTGGTGGCATTACGGCATCCGAGCTGGCTGAGGCTGAGACTTAGACTGTATGAGCTCATTAGTCAGGCAGGCAAGACTGCTCTTTGAGCGCAATTTGAATTTCAAGCTCTAAATGTCTATATTCGCTATTAGATTTGTGTTATGGTCTGGAAAATTAAAATATTTCCAAGGAATCAAGGTTTCGGTTGCCAAAATTAAAATTTGAACGAACCTTTCACCATAGGTTTTATTAATGGATTCAAAGTGTGAATTTGTAGAAACTTGAGGCGAGAGAGTGACTTGAAGCCTTGAGGTTATGCAAAGTATGCATGCATGCCTGCCTGCATTTGCTTTGCAAACTTTGTTAACCCACATTACTGCGCCAACCATCCCCCAGATTAGAGTGACAGGCTTGACACTAATTGCTCAGGTTTTGCAGGACTATTAGTCCTGTGCGCGATATACTGTCACTATCTTGTCTTGAGAAATTCTAAAGGTAGTTGGCTAGGGTAGTAGTCTCGAGACAGTGTAGGGCAGACATGTGTTTATGTCAAGATCGATTAAAAGTAAGGAGAGAAAGTAGACAGTTTGGATTTTACTCTTACAATGTCTTCCTTCATTATGAAATATGAAGCTTTTGATTAAACTGGAGACGTGGGAGTGTCAAACGAGGTCAGAGACGAACGAACCTCCTGGCATTAAATTTGGTACGCATTATTTTTTTAAATTAAGATTTTTCGTTTAATACACTACACCTTTCCTGTCGACTGACTAAACTGACAGATGCCTTAGCAAGATTCGGTTTAAAATGTTTCCCACATCTCGGAAATTCTTAAAGTGAAAAGAATACATGAGTTTGAAACATTTCAAAAATTTTACTCCAAGAACCTACTGAACCGAAAGCTAAGCTAGGGTTCAGTGGGCTAAAACTAACAAGTCAACTCAACAGACGACGACGAGAGACGAACGAACGAACCATATGGGAAAGATGTATCGTAGTTTTATCAAAAAATCTAAACTTTAGTATCGTGAGAAAACTTTGTCTCTTAGTAATTCAATGCTGTACGTCTTCTCTTTCTCACTTCTTCTCGTTGAAATAAAAGTCAAACTCGTTAGGTGATACCCGACAAAAACCAATTTAAAAGTTTCCAATGCCTCTCACTCCAAGTGCTAATAAATCGTTTAAACCTTCTTTCTCTCTGAAGATACCGAATTGAAGATTTCCAAAAGTCGAGGTGAAGGCTGCACTACTGCGCTGCACTCTTCTCAGAAGGTCTACTTTCCCAATTCCAACTGCCAGAAATAGTTGGTGCCGAACTTTGAAAATAGAAATCCGAACACACAATCGTCCAACACAAATTGCAACAATAGGCAAAACTAAACCAGACGTTGAACTTGTGCTCGGACACTCAAGATTGCATTTTCAAGAAAAAAATCCTGCAAAATTTGATTTATTTTAAAACGTTACTTTGCTAAATGTTTTGTTATTGCATGCACGAAGTGCCATGCTATACAGTCTTCTCGTCTGTCTGTAAGCACTCTAGCGGTCGCAAAGTTTGAC
>JAQGCM010000592.1:0-23283 GCA_034699705.1 Hymenaphorura dentifera | reverse complement strand
TTGAGTCAGTGCACAGGCTCTTATTTCTATTTATGCGTATGATTTCAGGAATGGAAGCTCAGTCAATTCTAATTACACTCATTGTTGTGTGAATGATGGCTACGTGACGTCTCAAAACGGTTGAACATGTGCAAGCATTTGGTTGTAACTCCAGTGACCCAGTTTTGAAAGGTTGAAGATATTCACAATGACAATTTGCATGACGACAACTTACTGTCTATCACAACGGTATGGAATGGGTTCAGTGGAATCTCAATGCTGAATGTGCAACGTTCTACCACAACTTCAGTACAAAATGTGAAGTCATTAAAATAAGATCCGTTGCTTGGAATCAAACCCAATTAAGGTTTCCTTAATGACTCAACCACAACTTTAAGGCAGAAACTAATCACGACTAGTCGTCAGAATTCGACGACAGCCTGTCTAAGGCGAAGAGTATGATTGTCTCCTTCACTCAGTTCAGTTTCTTGCAAATTCTGTGCAGACGTTTCCGCAATATTAAACTAACGACTTAGTCAGCAGACCGTCTTTTATAAATGAAGAGTGACTTTTGACTATGAATTGAACGAGTTATAAAGTGTTCATGATTTCTGAAGCCAGATTAGTTTTGTTTTGGGAGATTCAAGAAATCTAAAGTTCAAGTCATGTATTGAAGAGTGAACGCTTACAAATTATAAATTAACAGCTTTGAGCATCGCACAAGCAAGCAAGAGTTGGTAGCGCTTTGGGTCCATTTGGTCAATCTGCTGACTGGGACTATGGAGATGAATGAAAAGTCGAAATGAGCCATTGATTGAATGGGGTCAATCGCTTCCGTGCTCCAATGGCACTGTCCCAATTGCACCCGACTCAACCCAACGGAAGTGTCACGATGCACTCAATGTAAATCTGAGCGTATTGTGCTTCCTTCCCCCCAAAATGGGGAAGGAACGGAGAATCTACCGTCCCCAGCCGTTTCTTTCGAGTGTCGTCTAGAAGAACCAACCACGACGGAATGGTGAGGAATTATTATATCTTCTTGAAAAGTCTGGAATATCTAATAGCTAAATCAGCACCAAATCCGGACTCGAATGTATTCCAAATCCAAAGAACTATTATTCGGAAACTTATTATTTTTTCTCATTTTTCAGTACAACACATGAGAGCTTGTGCACCGAAGTGTGTCATTCAAACGGAAACGTTGCCGAGGAAGGGCGAGATTCTTCATCGTCAAGCCCAAAGTCACCAGAACCTCTGTCAGTTTCACTTTTGAACGGAGGAAGCCTTCCCGGAGGAGACAACTCCTTTGAATCCCACGACGCTATTAGTCCAATGGTTGACCTAGTTCCCAATACTGAAGTAATATCTTTCAGGACTTCTGAAATCGTTGTCGACGGCGGTGGTGCTGGTGGCGACAATGCCAACCACTTATCTCGAAATGCTTCATCCGTCGAGTCAAATGCTGAGACTGCCCTTAACTTTAGTAAAAACAAGATTTGCACCTCATCTAGTCTTAACGCACTGCCACATCATCTTCATCATGCAAATGATTCAACTTCAACACCGTCTTTTCTTGCTCAAGAACAGAATAATTTGTTACCGCGCTCTGCAACTGACTCCAACATTTGGAATGAAGGAGCCGCGGCTAAACCTGGTTGGAAAATCCAGACATTCGATGAAGATGAATGCATGCAAATTTCAACACAAAATCAGAAACCGGAACCCCAAAGAGAGGGGAAGAAAAGAAATCGAGAAACTGTTGAAAAAAATGCCAAGTGTCCTTATTCTCAAGTTAGTAATAGCTTCGTTAGCGAAGGGAGCAACAATGGTTGTAAACACAGTTCAGATTCAGCAAACAAAAGCGGTCTAGTTCTTGATGTCCGCACATCTTCACCCGATGAGGAAATGTGTAATCTCATCTTTGAAAATAATTCTGTACGCTTTGAAAATAGTCCAAACAGCAAATCCAGGGGCGTCAACTCACACTCACCAAAAAATGACTGCCCTGCCCCAAAGTCTTCCCATGATCTGAAGGAAGATGAACTGAGTTCTCAATTAAGTCAAAGTCAACATGATGCCCTGTTCATTCCTGATTTTGAAAAGTTAGCTCCTGTTCATTGTTCTAGGCGCAGATCTGTGGACAAGATGACAGAAACAACAGGGCCTTTGCCAAGATTGGACAGTAAGATAAATACTCAAACTCAACTATTCTTGTCAAATTCAAATCATGAATTGCAAGGACAAACTGCTCATGGAAATAAAAATCAAGCTCACCTGTCTACAAACATCAAAAACGACGCTATCAAAATCGAGCCCACTTATAGTAACACTTCAGATTGTAATCTATTGAACTGCACTTCTCAAACTGCCGTCGTGGAATTACCCAGAAGAAGTGAATTTCATAAAACTAAAGTTGTTGGTCGGACCAGACATCATCGCAGAGGACATGCTTCTGACAACGAGAGCGAACGCTCTGCGACAAAGGCCAACTCGGCCAATATGGAATCATCAGTACGTAGCGACGAACTAAGATTTATCGATGACGATGAAAATTGTGAAGAAGGCTCAGAGAGCACGAAACCAAGTGAAAATCGACGCTCATCTCTCCCAACCGACGGTCCTTTGACTGTTGACAATCATCATTTTCAGGATGTGCTAGTTGTCAAAAGATGGACGTGTTCAAAATGTACACTTGCAAATGATATTAATTGTTCAGTTTGTGAAGCTTGCTCGACTGCTCATGTTAGTAGTGAGGATGCAATTGTGGTCGTTGCTCCTGCCTCGGTCAAAATTTGTGGAAGAAGAAAACCGGAGAGACCGCGATCGGTTGCCGCAGCCGGGTATTGGATTTGCCCTTTGTGTACACTCCAGAATCCTCTCTACTCAAACCGATGTCAAGCTTGTCAGTGGGATAAAAATAAAGACTATCGGGTAAGCATCATTCGTTTTCTTTAACCATACGAAGTTGAGTCGAAATGACAACAAATCATTCTTTTGCATCACGGTTTGAAACCTTGCCCAGTATAAGTATATTCTAACAGCTTTGAATTAAAGGGAAGCAAACTCGACAGTATTGGCAGTTACCACAGGTCTATCCTATTGCATTTAATGAGCTATTAAATGAGATATGAAGATAATATTTAAACGGTTTTTTTAATTGATTGAGGAAGTCGAAGATCTTGGGAGTGGGAATTATTTAATATCGCTGCACAGATATATTTTCAGCTTGAAACCCTGCCGTTTTATTGAATGATTGACTGTTACGTGGAAAATAGTGGCGACATGTTCGTAAAAATTTTAGTACTTTTTTTCAGTATTCCCACCTAAGCTTAATATTCATAACGTTCCATAAATATAAGGCAATCTAAATCATACTATGGTACTTGTAATAAGCGACTTTGCGAAAGCGTAACCTGCAGATGACTGCTAACTAAAATTGAAGCACTTTCAATAAGGGGGCTTAATTGAATAGTTGCAATTAAGATTCGCTTATTCGAGTATGAAACCAACTTCTAATCAACTGCTAGAGCTAACAGCCAGCTCAGGCTTTTTGCTACCGTTTTGATGACTAGATAGTAGTTCTAGTTGCGTGCAGTTGAAAACGACAAAACTTTACATTCTTTTGTTAGAATAACGTAAAATTGTTACATCCAAAATAACGACGACTGGAATTGGAAACTGGACTACGAATTCTTATTCGACACTCAATATAGTTAAAGTCCCTTGGAAATAGCTCATTTTCTAGGCCGTTCATCCTGTTAACAAATCGGTCGCAAGTGCAGAATTTTGAAGGCGATGCTGATATCCCACTAGAAAAACTGGTGCATTACAAAAGCAGCCAAAGTGAAATACAATACTAAATAGGAAAACAATAGAAAGTGCAGAGCTTTTGAAATATTTGGAATGTTTGTGACCCCAATGCCGGTATGCAGCATTTTTTTGTTGATAATAGTTAAATGGATACACATTACATTTAGGCTCCTCAAGTCACATTCTGGCTTTAATTTAAGTGAATAAAGTGAGCCTTTTGCCAGGCACGCATTCTTAATATTAATCAATTGGTATTCATTGGATTAGATTGGATTTGGTTAAGATTTGAGTTTCGCAAGGCTTTTGTAAGGTTAGCAAAGTATTCAAAAATTTTGCTTGAATTTAATTCTTTCAGTGTTCAAATGGCTACGTTCGAAAGAAATGGTCCTGCAGTCAATGTACATTCAAGAATCCTATTAAATCTACCAGATGCGAAATGTGCCAAGGGCTTCGCAAACCAGATAGTGCTGTTGGTGGCGGAAGTTCATCTATGCGCCTCACATCTGTAATTTCTGCGAAGAAAGGAACAAAGCAAAAATACCATGACATCTTGGAATTCTGCCATAAAAGTGGTGATCTTTTTGTGGACGATTCCTTTCCCCCGGCCCCAAAGTCTCTCTACTACAATCCTAAAGGAATTGGCATATGTGGAGATCTAATTTCTCAATGGATTCGACCAAAGGACATTTTGACTGAACAAGGAAATGAAAATATCCCATGGGTTGTATTTCGCACACCATTACCTTCTGACATTTCGCAAGGTTTGAACAAAATCTTTTATATGTTTTCCACCCATCTTTTACATGAATTTCATCTGGACTTGGAGAGAAGTTTATTAGCAAAGGCATGCAGGAGGATTGATTTTCGATTCCAATCCATTAGAAATCAGGACCAAACCTCCAGCAGCTTCTAATTCTTCCTCTGATGCTGGTGTAAGGTCGATATTAAATGGGCACATCGCTGTAGGCTGTGAAAATGCGGGTAGATAGAGGTTAAGTTATCGACATGATGGACCTTGAGAAGAATTCGACTGTTATGCTCTTCTACATATCTTTCTTGTTTTTTTTTTGTTTGATTCCTATTCAGGTGTTTTGGGCAACTGTTGGCTCTTGAGTGCACTTGCCGTGATAGCTGAGAGAAAAGAATTGGTAGAAAAAATTCTGGTAACACGAGAAATTTGTCCAGTCGGAGCTTACCTTATACGACTGTGCAAAGATGGCTCATGGACAACTGTCATTGTCGACGATCTCCTACCATGCGATCGACGGAAGAGATTGGTTTATTCACAGGTAAAAATCCAATTAGGATAAAATAACGAATCGTCAGCAAGTTCTAGTAAATCTTCTAAATTCGAATTCCAACTCTTCTAATCTGCCAAGCGATTACTATCTCCACATACTACAGTCAGACGATTTTCCAATAAATTCCTTCGCAACTAACTTTGAATGGTGAAGGTCAGATGAGATAAGTCAGATTGTAAATCCGCAGTCCTATTCATTTGGTCTTTCGAGCCATTTCGACTCGGACGATCTTTGTTACTCGAATCGATTCTTTCTTGAATTGACGTCGGTGGATATTCCAATAAATATTCAAAAAAACACAAAAGTTATGACTTGGGAGTTGGGATCTATAGACATGTGTGCAATTTTGGTGCGATCATTTCGCTCCAGCTAAGAATATCTGGTCTAGCGTGGAAAATCGACTCATGCCCAGCCCTATTTTTGCACTTTTTTCTTTTGACTGTTTTGACCTCGCACAATCAGATTTATGTATTGACTCAATTGACTGTGATGGTAATTTGGTAAAAATAGAGTTTCAAAATAATAAATACGGTCTAGAACATGGCTTTGGATGACAAATGCCAGTTGTTAGCCTCTTCGCATTACATATTTTCAGCCCAAAAGTTAGCTTGATCTGATGAAACGAACGAAACAAAGGAAGCAAAGCATAAACCAAACGTCCATTTCGAATAAATAACATTTCTGCTGTCAAATTCCCAAGCATTCTCGGAATTTTCCACAGGTTTTGTTTATTGAATATCACAAGGGGAAATAAATTTTTCGTGTGATTCCACAACGTAGAGATCTGTTAGATATCACGTTACTTTCCATATTGTTAGCTACATTGAACATGTTTCAATGTCAAATAGCATTTGTTGAGAATCGCCCAATTTTATAATGAAAATTTTTAATTAATGAGATGCAAAGTTGGCAGTAAAATATTTTCATGCTTTAGCTCATAAGTTCACCAGTACTGTGTTATATTTTAGGCTAAAAGACGACAACTATGGGTTCCTCTGATTGAAAAAGCGGTCGCCAAAATTCATGGCTGCTACGAAGCTTTAGTTTCCGGTCGAGCAATTGAAGGCTTAGCCACTCTAACTGGCTGTCCGTGTGAAAGCATTCCACTTCAGGTTCGTAGAAAATTACCAATTCAGTGATTTTGCAAGTGCCAGTGATACTTAAGATTTTGATTTTTGTTTTTGATTATTTATGGTTAGAATGGTACGGATGAAGAGTTGGATCGAGATTTGGTCTGGGCCCAACTTCTTTCTTGTCATGCTGCAAGATTTCTCATGGGAGCATCTTGTGGAGGTGGAAATATGAAAGTGGACGAAGATGAATATCGAGAAAAAGGCCTTCGACCAAGACATGCTTACTCGGTTCTCAACGTTGATGGCTCCAAAGGTTTAAGGTAGATTGATTCTCAGTTCCTGCAAAGAAATAATTTAACTAAATCTTGCGTGAAAATTAAGATCCATTCAAAAATTATCAATAGGCTGCTGAATTTGCGAAACCCGTGGGGCCGGTATAGCTGGAAAGGGGATTGGAGTGAAAGTTCCCCCCTCTGGACGACTGAACTCCGTGAAAAGTTAATGCCGCATGGCTCAGACGACGGGGTCTTTTGGATATCTTTTGATGACATGCTGAGGTACGAATGCCAATTATTTATTTAAACCAAACGACACGTCGGCATCTTATGAACCTTCCCAGTTCCTGAGCTAAGACTTGTCAATTGAAACTTGTGTATGCTAGATTTATTACGCTTTAATGATCAAAGTAATAAGTGGCCTAGTTCTGGTTGTCTTTCGCTAAGTTGAACCTCTTCCTCCAGCAACTGCTAATTAATTAGAGAGTTGCTGGAGTCAATTAAGGAAGTTGAATTCGTATTTGCCTATCTCTTTCCTTTGCTTGTTTTCCAATATCTTAAGAAACTTTGAGTTCGACACAAAGCGTTTTGAACTGTGAAAGGTGGGTTTTAATAATGAGTTTGATTTCATTAGATATTTTGATTGCATTGACGTGTGCAAAGTAAGAAATGGCTGGCACGAAAGACGACTTCAAGGTGTCCTTCCTTCGTCTGCTGACTTACAGCATCTCTCCTGCATCCTAATTACCGTCATGGAAGCAACAGAAATTGAAATCTCACTCTTCCAAGAAGGCCACCGGTAAGCCTTACTCACGTCCATTCTAAATTTTCCTTGTGGAATTGGTCCGACGCCACCAACGTGTTTCATTGGCCGGACCAAATGCAATTATACTATTCGCTCGCTCAAACTCCACATGTTCAAAGTTTCTACAAATTTACTTTTGGATGAACTTTCATTTTGATTTCTCTTTTGATTAGAAACTCGGAGAAGTCTCAGCGGTGTCAATTGGATCTTTGTGTGGTGCTGTTCCGCGGATTGGAGACAAGTCAAAGTGATTCCCAGAAGTTAGTTTTGGGTCGCCTTGTTGAGCACTCAAAGAGACAAGTCAGAGGATTTGTTGGCTGTCATAAAATGATTGAGCCTGGATTCTATCTCGCTGTGCCACTCGCTTTCAACCACTGGCATGCAGGTGACTATTCAAATGTCTCTAATTGGACCCCACCTTCGTTTCTGTTAAGTTTGAAGCTACAACAAAAAAAAAATTTGGAATTGTTGACTCTTGACAATACTTTCCTGACATTAGTTTGGAAAGTACAATTTCTCCAGCAGTTTCTACTATTGTCTTTATTCCTTTCCAGAAACAACTAAATTCAGCTAACGTAACTCTATAATATAAACTTCCACCGATGGTCCAGATCCTCATTTGCAATTTCTAGTATACGCTAGATGACATAAAACATGAAAACTGACAATTTTATATGTATGCATTTGTTTTTTTTTTGTTGCGTAAGGGATGGGAGAGTCGCCTTATCCACGTTATGTGATGTCTTTACACTCTTCCAAAAAGGTATTGTCTGACCAAATTGCCCCTCCTCCGTACATGCTGGCCGATGCTATAATTCGTCTCACGATGGAAAGAGGTCAACGTCACGAAGGTCGTGAAGGGATGACTGCTTACTATTTGACCAAAGGATGGGCTGGTAATTTTGTATAATTTTAATCCTAGTTTTCAACAATTCATTTCTAGCCGAAATATTAGGCAGTGGCACAGGTAAATCTAATAACCAACTTTTCTTTGTGCAGGTCTCGTCGTTGTTGTTGAGAATCGCCATGATGACAAATGGATTCAAGTCAAGTGTGATTGCCAAGAGAGCTATAACGTTGTTTCTACTAGGGGACTTCTTAAGAAGGCTGACGCCGTGCCACCGAATTGCCGGTAACACTTCCAATAATTACTTGAAAATTGTAAATGAGTTTGATTAGTACTGTATTAAATTGTGGATTGTGATTTTGATTTAGGCAAGTGATAATAGTGCTAACACAATTAGAAGGCAGTGGTGGTTTCAGCATTGCCCACCGCCTCACACATCGCCCATCATTAACGACAGGGTTGCACGATTGGGGTCCAACTTGCACTAATCATTGGCCCATGGTAGGCCCTGACGTTGAAGGACTCCATGCCCCAAGACCAATCTGAAAATTATCAAAGTGAATAATATAAATAATTCGCAAGTACGACTATTACGAATTTTAATGGAGACAAGTTTTTGGATTTCGAGTAGGATCTTCTAAAACTTCAAGCCGGCTCGTCTAACTCGCACCACAAACTTCTTAGCAGACTGGCTTTACAGTTTTTGATACTTCACCGCTAATAAAAAATACTAATTAACTTTGTTAATTTTTGTTCATGTTCATATGATATTGAGCTCATGTGAGTTCATTCTTAAACGCTTTAATTTTTTCTTCATGCTTTCTATTATAAACTAATAACGCTCATAGTGAACCACACTTACCAGACTTACAAGACCAGGTGTATTCCTTATTTCACCAACAATTTCGAATTATCTTGTATTTTTTATTTGACTCAGCAGATACTCAATCGCTGCAACTTATTCTCACTGAACGATTGATTGATATTTGATAATGAATAATACAAAACAATAGCAACAATAACAATAGTAATAATGTTAAAATAATACGTAATAGTGATAATATGCATTATTTTTGCATTGTAGAGTGTTGTTGAGGTTGTAAACTTGTAACCTTCAAGTACGTTGTTTCGGAACATGAACAGAAAATATTTCAATATTATAGAATGAAAATTGAAAGCGAACTCAATTGAGACAATGTTAATTAATAATCCCTTCTCCCAAAACTTGAGAGAATATTTGGTGGTGTTACATTTTATTGCTCAGACCTTATATCAACTTTCTCTGTCTGAGCTGAGCTGTAGAGGGAGAAAGCCGAGGGAAAGGACAGACGGATTGAGATCGAACTTATATTATTATATTTACCACCTTGTTTGTCGTTCGTGACGTGAGCAAGGCAGACTGCCCAACTGACAAACTAGTTTTTACAGTTTGTTCAAAAATGTTCAATTATTTGTAGACTAGCAATTAACTTACAGTCAATTTGTTGTTATTACGTTGTAAGCTCCTCGTTCGTACCATTTACTGAAACCGTAAATTTGGTGCCATACTCACTCGCACACTACTGACTCGCTCGGTTAAAATCACAAATGAATATCGGAGATATGTTTTGATTAATTTCAATATCTCAACTAATAATTTTTGTGTTTGAACTTAGAAATCTCATTATGCAACAAGAGCTCACGAATGAGTTGATATCATTGTCAATTCTTCTAATTTAGGTTATCAATCACACGCTTGTAATATTTAATTTAACTAACTAGCCATGGAGTATTGTTATGTATGGTTTAAAACAACTAGATGAGTTGTATTAGTATTGTAATTAATTGCGTGAAACTTTGTTTAAGACTGTTTACCAGAGAAAATAAGCATTTATTCTGCAGTCAAGAACTCTGAACTCAACAATTTTTTATCAGGCAGGGTTGGTAACTTTATTATTGTAAAGCCAGGAGATATTGAGCACTTTTGTAGTGTCTTGCCTCAACCAGCTAACAATCTAACCCTGTATCCTAATTCAATTTAGTCTTGCTTTTAGTTTTAAGACTCAAGTCAAATGTAATTTTGAAAACAGTGAGGTTAATCAATAACAATCACCTTCGTTTTTCTTCCAGTGAGTCTAAGCAGAGTACTCGACACTCGACATGACCATGAAATGCTGATAATACAGTACATAATCGATAATGTAACGATATTACTACTACATCAGACGCACTGAATAAACCTTCTTTCAAAAACATTTTGTATCCATCGCAAATTTTGTGATTTTTGGTAAATCGGGCCAGACTTATTTTTACAGCATTTTTGAAAGCGTTTTTTTTTCGATCATTCCTTTCATAGCCACATTGTCTCGAAAATTCACTGCAAACCATGACGCAGATTGTAGGTCTTTTAAGGCCATTTTGAGAAGTTGATTAAAATCTTGCTTGGTTTTGGAATAAATTTCCCAAATTGATAGTAATATTGCCGTGTTTGCAAACTGCTCAACCATAACGAAATTTTTATACATTTTTCTGTAATCTTCAGCTCAAACACGCTCAAACTCTGAGCTCCTCGTTTGGAAAATCTCATTAGAAATTGAGAGTCGAATGCTATCGAAATTCGCCAATAATGTGAACGTTCAAAGATTTACAATAAAAACACATTTGAAACATTGTCTCCGATCCACAAGTCAAGTTTTAATAAAGTTGCACTGAAAGCAAGGTTAACGAGTAACATGAATAATTATAGGCAAAATATTGTGAAACAACTCTTCACTAAAATTCAATTTAACTACTAGCAGCAAGTTTTAGCAATTTTTGTGCAAAAATACCAATGAGTCGAATATGACTGAATGATGGATTC
Source organism: Hymenaphorura dentifera (assembly GCA_034699705.1). Classification (NCBI taxonomy): domain Eukaryota; kingdom Metazoa; phylum Arthropoda; class Collembola; order Poduromorpha; family Onychiuridae; genus Hymenaphorura; species Hymenaphorura dentifera. Next base: position 12,354 of record JAQGCM010000592.1, on the reverse strand, counting down.
CACTCCCGTTCACATTGTTAATAACAAATTATTTACTACATAATATTCTAATGCAGATTTAAAGATCAAAACGGATACTAAAACTGTTGAGATATGTACCAATTGAAAACACAAAATCGGAGGAGTGATTATCGCATTAGCACGAAGGCGGAAATTTTTCAAAATTAATTATTATCTATAATCTCAAATTCTTGCACGGAAGTGATTGGATTTTTAATTTCATTATGCTATACTATTATTATTTGTACGATTAACGATAACACAGCGACTTTTTAAGGAAACATTTCTTAATGACAAAAAATCATTTCACTTGAAATATATATAAATCTATCTTGCTCAAAATTAAGTCAGGTTTCTCCGTGACATTTTCATAGCTGAATTGTGTTTGCAGACTAACTAACCTCCATTGATTGCATATTTGCAAAAATGTTCGAAGCTCAATTACTACTAAAAACTCATGTTCCACCCACCCATCCGCACCACAAACTTTTTGTATTTAGATGCCTTCACAGAAGTTAAATATTTTTGTGGATTCTTAGCAATGGTTAATATATATATTTGCTAATCTCTGCTTTGTTTGTCTTGTACCTTTTTTTTTTACATAAGCTTACTATGACGGCCCTGCGCAACTAGCACTGGTTTGCGTAATTACAATTTATGTTTTTTTGTATATATATGATAAGTTATGTCTGGTTAGCTATCTAATATTCTACACAATATATAATAAATTACTATACGATATGATGGCGATGTATTGTTGAACTTAAGGTTACGGGTTAATTGGAGTCACTGAGAGTTGCGTGTGGTAATAATCGGTATTCTGTGTAGTAGCATCAAAAGTTAACGATTTATCTTATTGACTCTTGGTCACTACTGGTGAGATTTACTCAACAAGTGTGAGTTAAAGTCATACACGTTGCAGCATAGCTCTCCACAAATGTTACAACGCCAAGGATTGGAATCAGAGTGACAACCTTTGTGTAAAAAATAAAGCGTTTTGTCTGGAAAAATGATTCCACAGTAAACACATTGGTGAAGTGGGGCTGGAAATGGCACGCGTCGGCTAAAGGTGAATGTGGAATGTGAGGCTGTTCCATTCTCAGCTCCATTCGACGATGTGATATTCTCGCCCTCGTAAGCCTGTCAATCAGTTTTACAGTTACAGGGGTGGCCTTGAAATTTAATTTGGCAAAATTTTGTGAAATTGTTTACGAATACGAGTTTAAATTATCAACCTGCTGATGAAAACTGCTATTGTGACCGGAATGCGTAGAAGAGTCCAGCCGACCATTGGAAGCCAAAGTGCCTGTACTACCGCTACTTGACGTGCCGTTTTGAGAATTATCCTTCCTACAAGTTTCCCGAAGTAGAGATTTGAGTGGTGAGACTTTCACGATAGATGAGGAAGAGCATTTTGGACTTCGTGTAGACCTTTTGATGGAGAACCAATACACATTCTTTGTTCATTCAATTGAAATACATTAAAATTAATATTCTGGTGCATTTGGAATTTTCCGACCTAAATAGTTTCAAGACTCCAGAGGAAGACAAGTCTTCTGGAGCGTCTTGAATGTTCTCAATAATGTCGGAAGATTTTGATTTTGAATCCACACTACTCCCGCTGCTTGGAGAATGTTCTGGGGAAGAATTCTGTTCCTCCATGACCTCTTTTTTCACCAAAACTGACACCGCACCAAATTTACCGTCTGAACTTGATGGTAAATTTGAACTCGAGTCAGACTGCGGTGATACGTTGGACGGGGAGGAACTTCGGTGGTGGTTACCTGCTGCAGCAAAGCAAATGGGCCAACAATCAGACTGCATTATATGACAAGCACATTTGGAAAAATGCTTCAAAACTTAATCACCATTGATGTGTCTCTCGTCTTGAGCAAAATTATAACTGGAGTCCGCAGAGTATGGGAAATGAGGTTGATAAGGCGAATTTGATATTTCAATTTGAGGCACCAAGAAATGGGATGGAATTATTGAGTCATTACTTTTCTCCCGATCCTCGAAGCCAAGCGCTAGTGCTAATTCACTGTACTCGCCGTTACCGGAACCACAGGGTCCAGGAGAACCTGACCCACCGCCCCCACTTGAGGAAGTCTGGAGTGACGGTGAGTGAGGCATTGGATTGTCCAAGTCAATTCCGTGACGAGAGTTAAAGTGGGCCCTGAGTGATTTCATGGATCCAGCCTTATACGTACAAAGTGGACAAGCTTTCACCACGTCATGAGAACCACCCACGTGTTCATTCTGGAAATGTGCTCGCATCGCGATTTGCCGTTGGAACCCCTTTTTCAAAAAAAATTTAGTAAAATTTACTAAATTAATATTTAAACGATTAATATTTAATATTAATCGTTTCTTGAATCGGATCCAAGGTCAAACTTACTTTGTTACATATGGGACATCGGAATGGGAGAAGCTTTGAATGTGTGGCCATGTGCTCTGCTAAGTGATCCTTCCGAAAAAACCTGCAGTCAATGATATTTTTTGTAAAGCATCACACTGCAAAAATTTTAAAAAGTTTTTTTTCTCCAAAATTTGGTCAACTACCGCATACCGTTTCTGACAAATTTTACATTCATATGGCTTCACTCCAGTATGTCGCATGCGATGACGCCGCATATTTGCTCCGTTTGAGAACTTCATATTGCAAATGTCACACTCAAAGATTTTTCTCGAGTCTTCATGCTTCAAATTAACTCCCATAGACTCATCTCCATCCGCATCTGAATTCTAAATTCAAAAAGGTCAAGATTAAAAACATGGTGGTCATTTTGCACTGCAAATATTTCTAGCTTTTCGCAAAGAAAGCAAATTCCCAATTTAACATCTCAGTTCTAATTCTACTCGACTCAACTACACCTCCGGAAGCATTCACAAGAAAATTGAGAGCCTGACTTGAGGAGAAAGCAATTTGCTTATGTAATAGAATGCTGAATAGCGGAGCTACCTCTCCAGAAGTAAAAGGAGTGGAAACCCCTCCTTCCTTGGTGGATGGCCCAGAACTTTCTTCATCATCTTGATTGGGGTCATCCGTATTGATCAATTCCTTGGAATCAATCCTATTACAATTCATGGGAGACCTCACTTCAGAACTTTTTGAATGTAGAAAATTGTTATTCGGCTCTTTTAACCGATTCTTCTTAGGAGGGACCACATGAGAGTATAGCGGAGCTTCATCACTACTTGAGTCATCCTCAGACATAAGTCCTTCTTGTGGAATAGAAATACCTTTTCCCAACGATTTCTTTATCGTTAAATCCGTGACAGAATCTTGAATGTCCATTTTCGCCTCCCCAGACGCCAACACGCCTTTTCCTTCGTGCATTCTTGCCAGGCAATTCAGTTGAAGATTTTGGAACAAATTTTGTGAGAATCAGTCATAAGGTGGGCCTTCGTTGACGATCATGGCTGCATGAAGGATGTTACTTCTACAATTGAAGCAAAATGCAACAAAGCGATCCCGATTAGTTGAAATTTCTAAATACAATCAGTACATAAGCTAAGCAAATCAATCTAATAGAGCATCCAACCAACAATACGACACGAAAGAACGAAACGAACAACGAATAGCGAACTGATACAGGAAAAGTAATTTGTTTATTATGCAATTTTCGAAGCCATTTTTGGTTTCCCCAAGTTGCATTGGAATTTGGTGACAAATCTGCCCAAATACGAATTTGCAACTCAATAACATGTGCGCGTTTGGAAGATATCAGGATCGCTTCATACAAATAGATACTGCAATCTGCAGTCCGAAAAATACCATTTGCGAAAATTGCAAGTTTCTGATTTAAAAATCTTTTTTTCTGCATAAAACCGCATAAATTCTTTTAAAATTTGAGATTTTCTTTTAAAACATTTGTTTGCAAATTATTTTATGTAATGGTTTTACTATATCATTCTTTAATCAGGTTTTATGACGGCCTCTTGATTAATGTCAAGAATCACGATTAACGTGAGACCGATTCATTTAGCAGAGTAATTAAGCATTTGTTCTGCGTACTGTTACTCATGCATTTCCCTTTTTTCTTCACTTTTTTTCTTTCTACCAGTCGGCTTCGAAATCGTAAACCACAAAAATCTTGACGTGTAGAACCGAAGTGTGAATATTGACATAAAAATTACACTGCCACACGTCCACGCGATCAGTATTTGTGTAAAAACCACTTTGGCTGCCACTATTTTTTATTTATTTAGTTAAATGCAGTTGCAGATAAACTAAAGCAGCTAGCTCAATCTCTGCGAGCATTGTCCCCGTTAAATATTTGGTGGACGCCCAAGCCCGAAAGTTAAAGCAAAATTTGTTCACTAGGAACAAACGGTCCACATTATTCATCTTAGTCTGACGCCATAATAGCTATCAAACAGTAAGCTCCTGCCTGACCTGAGATTCTGTGAACCGTACAGTCTATTCTTGCTTAAAATAATATATTTTTTATGAGCACCAATACAGTTAGAATTATTTAAATTTTGAACGCCGGGTCACCGTGAAATTGCTTTGGAGAAGTACGAACCAGCCCCATATCCAATTCAATGAATAAGTCATTCCACAGCAAGACCAATTACTGAAATGACTTAAAATTTAATTCCCTTAGCCCTTCTAAGAGCTTTGCAAATCTGAGAACGTCAACCGTAGGGACTCTTTTATGTCTCAACAGCAAATCCAATCCAATCAGAGTATGTGCTCGTTCCGCAATTACTAAGCCGAAATGTTCTTTTGCTTTAAATTGATTGGAACATGGTCGCTCATAAAATCTTGTGCTAGAATTCTAGCTGAAAGCTCCGTATGCTTAATTAAAAGACCCTGGATGATGGAGGTCGTAAAGAATTAAACAGCTGTGTCTTCAATTCAATTTATTGATGGTTGGTTCGAGTGTTTTTCAAAAGTGCACGGCACGGCAGAAGCATCGCATTTGATGAACTAGTTCGTTCAAATTGAGAACTCTGCTTGCTTGCTGGCTGCGTGGTTACTACATTCTACGAACCATAGCATTTAGCAATAGCAAGTCCAATATGGTCCAATCCTTCGTGTCATGATATCATGGCATTCCTCCATTCCTCCTGCTGCATGCAAATATTGAGTTGAACTTTTAAGCAAGGAGTTTAAGAAGTCATTGCCCTTCTTTTAATTCAATTCGTCACAAGTTGATTATTGAGTGGTACGAATAATAAATCCTCAGATATAAACAGACCGCAATAAGTATTCGCTGCACTCCGGCAGTCCGATTGCATTGCACGGTAGGCTGTGGTAATGCAATACAAAATCACTTCCGCATGTGTAGTCTCTACTTCTCCGAATCGATTTAACACTCCGTAACCGTAAACCATTTTAAATTATCACCGGAGAAAAATATTTTTTATGATTCTAGCGTTCAAATCCTTGTCAAATTCCTCGTACTTGGCTACTTGGGATTGGTCCAAATTCAAAAAATTGATTTAAATACAGGATGAATCAGACGTAATAGAAAAACTTTAATGCAATATTAGTGACTAATTGTTTGACCGATTTTCCTGCGTTTTTGTCTCTAAACTCACAAAAAATTAGAAAGAATTTTCAGAGTATCTACTCTAAACTCAATTTTGCAAAAGTTTGCGACTTTTTTTGAAAGAATTTTGAATTTGACAGTTTCAACGCGGGGGTTTACGAGAACCAATTTATACGTCATCCCCCAGCGACCATTGTCGAATTTCAACGATTTTTTCGTGGGATAGCATTCGAAAGCCCTTTAGTTCAAGAGTTCAATAAATCAGCTAATCCACATTGATATGGTTTGAAAGCCATATCATTATTATTATTTCAATTCTTAATTCGTCAAACATTCCAATTAAAATAATCGCCAAAACACGACAAATCTCTCAAATATAAATGTTTAATTTTTTCAAAATTAAGTTAAGACGCTTTTAAAAGTTCTTTCTAATTTTTTATAAAAAAGCCGTACGTCGTAGGATGATTTGCAAATACATTCTGCAGTGGAATTAAAATTGTTCTGTTAGTTCTGATTCACTCCATAATTCCTGCACCTGGTCAGGCATAAGAAATCCCTTCGGAAAGGAGGAAAGTCGTAAAGAAATATATTTGAAGCATAATGACCATGAACCTCAATATCCTTTGATGCAATCATAAAGGCAGGTATCTCCAATATTAGGAAAGCTATTTAGTTTATAATTAAATTATTTGACGCTTCCAGATGCAGTTGAATTTAATTTCTTCTTGGATGATTAACAAGTACCGTTATGTATCGATTGCATAATCGTTATGCAACGATTTCCTATATTACAAACTCTTCAACAAGTCGCCACAAATATTAGAGTTCGCCATTCCTAGAAAAACTAGCTAGCTTAACCCTTTGGATGGGCTCGGCATTATTATTTCGAGCCATGTAAAAGATTTTTACTTTAGTCCTAAAAAGTAAACTAATATTTTCTCATAAGACTTGAGGATGTTGAACTGAACCAGATTTATTATGCCCTAATGAAGCCGAGTGTTAAGAGGTGGGATGTAAATGCAATGGGTAGAATTCTGAGAGTGTGTCATACAGAAAAGTGGATCACACGACTGATACTCCTTGTTGGCTGGCTAGTGTTGTGTTTTGTGTACGAGGATATAGGTTTTGTTGTCTGCATGCAATCCAGTGCAAAATGATGGCAGTTTTGTGTGTGTATCACTTTTTGCATTCATCCAGATATGAGAAGTCAAATCACTCCTTCATTTCATTTACTACTAACATTGACTAACACCTACAGCAACTAAGGGTTAGGGTCTGCGTGGTCTAGTTGGGCTACTCTGGGCAAGGTAAAGTCATTGCCCACCTTGGAATTGGGTTATTTGCTTCTCAAATCCGTGTCTGCATGCAATTTCCCTACCAAAGCTTTCAAGTTTTTCAGGTCGACCCTTCCTTCTAGCTAAATTTGTTTGGGAGTATTGGGAGGATGTTTAATAATCTCATATTTTAAGAAGACACACAATTGTGATCTAGATCAGGCGTTGACCCAATAATTATTAAGTAACTTATTTGGCTTGCATACATGCACCACAATCGCCAAGTTTTTGCGCCGGCCTTACAAGATCAGTGATTTAAAATCTCACATGCATCTTGGCCATCCCTAATTATTGGTGTCGCGTCATTGTATGAAAGCAGGAATCTCTCAATTTCGCCTCACATTTAAGTGCATGCTTTTGGACTGAATAGTTTTGCAATTTATTAATTGATAAGTTGTTCAACGATTTTTCATAATATTTAGCAAAGCCGTGCGGGTGAGTCTCATAGCGCAATTTATTACACATGAACTCAACAGATATTGAGTACACAAAAAATTTGCACTGAGCAAGCTAGAAGTTAAATAAACGGCTGTGTAGTAAAGTAAGTCCACCCTTGTGTACAAGGCATGGATTAAATCCTGTCCGAATAACTAAACAACAAAACCTGAAATACATCCGGGAGGCTGCCAATACATGTGTACGTTCTTGTAAAGGTAAACTAGTTTTGGGTCTAGACAAATGCACGCACAAACGCACAAAAGTAAACAACCTTGCAACATAACTGCCGATGCAAACATCATTGAGAAATCGGGGCTAATCAATTAATTTAACTAAAAACTTAACCACCAAACTAAATGTCGTCCCTACGCGTAGCGTTAATGAGTTGTGAAATATGTGTTGCAATTTGCAATGGTTATTAAAAAGTGGGTTTGAGCTTTTTAGAGACTAAATTGATTCAGAAATTGTGCACGTTGCTTCTAAATATGCATCCTGATAAGCTAATAGCTATGCATTTGCACTCGTTCAAAAATTTAGAAATAATAAAAATGATTGGCTATGATATTCAGCTTCTATGAATACAAAACTTATTCTAAATGAGCGAGACACGAGATTTTTTGACACCAAGCCAAAAGTATGCAGAAATGCAGCACGCTTAATTTTGAGTAAGACAGTTCACTTTTATAGAATACATCAGCTTCCCAACGCTGGAGTGTAGGGAAGTGTTCCCCAATTGAATTGTAGGAATCACAATGCGCAGAAATCTATTTGAATCCAATCTGATATAGTTGTACTGACTTGTCTTTGAATTTTTGCATAAATTTTTACAATAATATTTGTTGGTTTAATCAAAAAAATGAAATGAAGATGTATGGAGAAGAATCGGTGAAAGCAAAACTTTCACCGGAACTTTCTCCATGTTAGGAACTCTTATCTCTTGCAGAAAGCTATCCGTATTGCTTACTCCATGCGAATGCTATTGCATAGTCACAACTGCAAGTGTTTCATTTGCCCCTTCCCTTTGCGCAACATTAATTACACTAAATACTTTGCAAAATCTGAAATCACAAGAACCGAAGAAAAAAATGCACAAATGACCAACTCACCGGCTCAGGATTCAAAAATGATCCAAACTTTATTTCTGCAAGTCCTCGAGTCGATCCAACATTTTTCAGCACTAGGAGCAAGCCATCACATGGAACACGAAGAACCGAACCGAAATGGAAACACTTGGAAATCTCAAGTAATATGCCCAACACGACAGCACCGCAATCACATAGTAATATTATGAACACATAGATTGATTATGCATGCACTGAACTGGCTGCATTGAGTCACCAATAAATAATCTCATGAAGAGTTGAGTAAGAAAATTGTGAACTAATCCATTCAAATTCCGGTGTTAATGTTTACTAAATTCTACGAATGAATTAAACAAGTGCTAAAGATGTATGAAATGATACAAAGTAGCTGTGAAGTTTTTCGAATGATTAACTAGAGCTATGCAATAAGTTGAATTTTGAATAAAAACAAGGGACTGAAATTTAATATAAAATAACAAAGAATGATTTTTGAATAAAGTGTGGACGAAGATGTGAGGAATTGATTGAGACTGAAGATGGTTTTTGAATTGAGTATTAAAGAAAAGCGTGTGTGGAAGAGTTAAGGAGTTAGGAGAGGAGTTGTGTTTGTGTGTGTGTGTTGTGTGTGATTGTTAGGTGTGAATTAAGGTGAGTGAGTTGAATAAATTCAAGTTGAGAAGTTGAGGGCAGAGGAGCAATTGAGTGAGTGGAGTAGGCCAAAAGGGGAAAAATATCGTGAAGGAATCCTTGCCAAAATAGGACAACCGCTATCCCTTCCAGTAGCCTACATTCCGGCCAACCCGCCGCTCTTCTTACTTCGAATGCTCATACTACTACTACTACCTCTGCCTAACTTTCGTGTCCAACTCGTACTTTTTTTTGCTAAATTCAGGACTAGGCATTCAGTCAGATTCAGATTCACAACTCAACTTCAACTTTTCCTCTTCACCATCGCCAAAAAATCCAATGAATTTTGCCATTGCCATTTCAGCTGTGGAGCAAAATCCTGCAAAAAAGCATGCTGGCAGGCAGTTCTTGTGCTTTGCTAAACCTCGTACTCGACGTCGGCATGTGAGTAGATTCGAGAGAAGGCGATGACCCCAGTCAATCCTTTCGGCCCGTGCCATCCCAGCACATAGTAAAACTACAAACCAAAAACCCCACTTGCTCACGGAACTTAAAATATTTCTCAGGAGTAAAGTAGTAGGAAGGAATGCCTCTCGTGTACAAGCTCAGCTCACCATTCAACGTTCCCAATTCAAATCCCTAGCAACACAGACCGAATTTAGGGCACTGAGCAAGATAGACTTGGCCAATTCATACAACGTCCAAGCCAAGATAACCAAGTCTCTAGTTTCGCGTAGACAACCCCGACTACCTCTCCTGAGCCTCGATGAATTCGTTAGAGCAACCAAGCCAGATGAGTTTTAACCCTTTCCTCACTCCAAAGAGGTCGAGCCAGTCCGAACCTGCTGCTGTTTGCAAAATTGTTTGGCATACAATTGATGCAATGAGAGAATGGAAGGCTTGCAAATTTTAACTCCAGAGATGCGAACTGTAGCACAAAATATGAAGCATTCTTTTGCAAGGCTGATAACTTTTGGCAGGCATCCGGGTTTCCTCAATATATTTACCCTGAATGAGAGAGTATAATGAGGGTCTGTCATATTTAACTTTGACTAAAGATCTCTGAGAAAAAATGGAATTCTAACCAATTTAAACTTATCATGGGATGGAGCAAGTGATAACGAGAACCCAGCAAATGCACAGCAGAAGTGCAATGGTTGAAAGTTGAAATTAAGATGACAAGATCATTTAGATTTACCACCAATTCTGACATGAATAGTTTTTTCAGTTTATTCTAATTCTTGAAGGGTCGCTGAATCTCTAAGCAATAATTTTGAGGAAGTCAGATGAGAAATCAAGATAAAAATTTAAGTTTGTTCATCTCATCACACCTCAGTAGGGAAGACATGGCCGTTTTAGTCTCTGTCAGCGTTTGTAGATTCTAAGAAGGATCTACAAACGCTGAAAGGGAAAGGGAAGCCAAAATAAATCCAACAACTCTCTCCTCACATTTCCATCAACAAATGCAGTTATGTACTTTGTAATGAAACCTGCACACTCGCAAATAAACTCGGCAAACTTTCACCGTCAATCAATCATTCTTCTGTCATATCAAATCCAAAAACCAATCAATTCAAATTCTGACTCCAGCGTGGTGTCGTCTTTCACCTCACTTTTATTGCCTTGTGTTACAGACAATAATATAATTATTGTTATGTCAACAATGAGTCCTCAAATGCAATGAATGAGTTAACAAGAAAGGTTTTCTTTCATCTTCGTGCAGAGTTTGATGTAGAAAATTGGAATACCATTTCATTGTTTTGTCTTGTTGTCTGTCTCATAACATGGCAAAGACTTCAGTCATCGGTTACATGCTTCTGCAAATTGATCTAAGGATATGCGTGGAGAAAAGTAGATGAGCCACATATACCACATGCGGTATAAGTTGGCAGTAGACACTTTCTCGTTGCAATATTGTCATCTATATTGTAGCTTAATACATCAGTGTCCTCGAAAAATCCAAGTGTGTACAGGTGCTCTCGAAATAAAATTTAAACTTTGATCATTTAAGCCTAGTTTGCTAGTGCAAATAATCCCAATCCAGTTGCTCAGTCTGTACAAAATTAAATAGTACAACCCAGTCAAATTGACTGAAAAAGTGGATGATAAACCGTACGATTTTATTTGTATTGTCGCCTCAGTCAAGTTCTCGGAAGTTACATTTATTTATGCTCTATTCAATGAATTGACTAGTCGAGGACATGATGAGTTTTTCAGGCGATATTTTCAATAGAAAAGGAGATGTTGTCATCTAAAATTAGTTTATCGTTCAACCCCTTTCCTTTGGCTTTAGTGAAGTTGAGAGTTGGTTTAGTTTGTACTATGTTAGTGTGCCTTTCTGCTTTAGCTGATTATTGATGTGTTTCATGATGTGAGCACTGATTAGCTTCATCTATTAAACTGCTATCCTCAACGACTAAAAAGGACTCTTACTTGTTGTACCGTACATCCTCAAATTTTTAATCAAAGGGAAAGGATTTTCCAATGTAGTTCATTTGTTAGATGGGAAATTGCGAGCAAGTACTTATGAGTTACGACTAGCTTTGAGTGCATCATTTGATCAGCTTGATGCGAAGTACTTCATTTAGTGACCTGTGAGCTGTGAGTATTGTGATTCATGTAATTCATTAGTAATACAAAAGGATAGGATTTAGTCCAGAGGTCGCAAATGCATTTTTGTCTATGGAAACGAAAGATAAGATAGAACTTTTGACTCACTATCATGATTTGTTTAATGGCCCACTCAAAAGAGCAAATCCCTCTTTCCAAATAATCACAGCTCATTTGGAAATCAAAACAACTACTTCTAACTGAATGCAAGAGATTTAGACAAATTAGTTTTCTATCGCTTGCTTAACATTGAGAATTTACTAGAACCATTTTTGATATTTACGAATGCTGCATGGCTATTATTTGACAATTTTATTGCTATTTTTCAAGCCAATCGCAATTGCAAATTTGTTAGCAAGCAGTGCTGAGCTTGTGGCTCCTCCTGCCAATTTGTTCAAATCCTTGAAAGTTGTTAGTCAACAAAATTCCATACAGCGTGTTGGCGCATTTCGGTTGTGCGTAATAAAAACGCAGTTGGTAATCTCTCATTTGCAAAAACACTAGATTCGTTATTATTATTATTTATTTAACGTCATTACTGAAATATGGACAGTTGAGAACGTTGGTGAAGTGGCTAGACTCCCTTGAGCTTTGAAAAAGGGCTGTAATTTTGCATTAGTCATCTTTGCTTACGCGTTAGAACGAATTGCGCTGTTGTTTTAAATAGTTATTGATTGAAACTAGATTAGCTGATGACTAACTTAGCAAAAGCCATTCGATACTCTGCTCTGCACAAATCTAGGTTGTAAACAAACCTATGCT
>JAQGCM010000591.1:0-23284 GCA_034699705.1 Hymenaphorura dentifera | reverse complement strand
CCCGCATCACTCACTCATTCATTGGCGGATCGGAATTTTGGGACGAGTAAAAAAAAACGTTACACTATAGATATTGGACCTATTTTTCCGTGAAGTCCCGACTTAGTCACCGGTAAATTAGTCAATTGTCAGGACTTAAAACGATTTCACGAAAAAAATAGATCCAAATCCAATATCTTTAGTGCAACCAAAAAGAAATATTATTGCAAGTAAAACCTAGGCTCAAATTCAATTTTGTAATCTTACAAAACTTTCAATCTTGGTTTCAAAGTTACAAATAATTTGAAACTTTTAATTTTTGAGAATACGAATTATTGTTACAGAGTTACAAAGTCAAGAAGCCATATATTGTAACAATATTACAAAATTGAAAAGTTACAAATTGTTATAAAATTTACAATCTTGCTCTCACTCCCATGTAGCACTTGTATTGCAACGCTAATATATTCAAGAAAGCTCATTGAAACGAATTGCATATAAATTTCCGCATTGAAATGTTGTAATGATCGTATAAAAATTAATTAATTTAATAACTTAATTTAACTGTAAATTGTAATTTGCAAAATTTGAAAATTTAAAACAAAACACAGAAAACGCGTTCAAGTCGCACAAATTGTTATTTATTTGTATGTTGAGGTAATTTCGGTAATTTTCTTTTTCATGTATTTTGCCCAGCTTTGGTAGTTCTAATTTTGACAGAGGCCGGGTTTATATGGAACGGATGGGGATGGAATGCGAATGACATAAATTGGATTTTAAAAAAAAAACATGAATTGCCGAATTGCCGGAGGCCCTAAGAATCTTAACCGGCGCGTGCGTGACTTATTTAACGACTTAACTATGATATTTTTTTTAGGACCTAGTTTCAAATCCAATGCAGTTAAACTATGAATAATTAGTTAATTCCAAGCTAAATTCCACATTAAATTAGACAATTTATTTTTACATCATTTATTTTTACTTCCGTCCATGATTACAAATAAAATTTTAAGTTTTATAAATTAGACAAAAAAAAACCATGAACATATTAAAGCAAAACGATTACTTAAAACTAGTTTTTTTTATAGACCATTTGTCTTTTGTTACACAAAATTTTAATGAAGGAAATTAAGTTTAAGGGCAGGTAGGCAGGGAGGGAGGGGTTCAGAAATTGAAGGTGCTGGGTGAAAACTGCACACAATTTTTTTTGGGCTGGCTGCTTGGTGGTCTCGGCTCTTACATTATTGTGATGAAGTTTCTTCTTTGTAGTCAAATTATTGGCCAAACACTAACTAATTAATTTGACCAATTCCTTCCAAAATACCAAAACATCCATGCGGAAACTAGAGACAAAAACAAAAACACGATTAATTTAATTAAACGCATAAATTCAATGATGGCGATGAATGAATGAATTTGCTTGAGATTTTACCTTTCAGTTTGAGTTCGCAGATGACCTTGTCAGCCTAGGTTGCTTGGCAAGTTGTCGCGTGTTCATGGAACGATTCGGAAGGGCTGGTGCGGGTGCAGCAGTCCCTGCTGGCGGTCTTCCCCTCTTGGCCCCTGGGCGACCAGCCCGCACTCCTTCCTCTTTACCCTTAGTAGCTCCAACAACCTCAGCCGCCACATCCTCACCATTCTTGTCCTCTTCGTCCTCCTCCTCCTCCTCTTGAGATGCGGCAGTCGCCTCCTCAACGTCCGCCAATGTAACTGTAATTATATCAGTAACAACATCAGAGTCATTTTTGAACGAATCAATCACAAACTGAATACTGAAACTATCATCATTTTTTTGATCGAGGGAATTAGACCTCATATTTTCAACCTCCAAGTATTTTTGTTAACGAAACTTTAAGTCAAGTCAAATTTTTTTGAGGACCACAAAACTGAGGTAGACAGGGCAAGACAATTTATAGGTTTGTAAACGATTTGAATCGAACAAAGTTGAATGACAAAGAATACGCAGCTCGAAATTATGAGTATAATTGTTGTATCCTTTGCCAAAATATCATCGTGAACTTTTTGAAATTTGCTTGAGTGTTCAAATATTCAAATCGATTGTCAAGTTCAGAAAACAAACACAATTTAGAATGGAGGCGGAACAAAGATAATTTAAAATCTGACTGTACTGTGAGGTCTAGAATCGAGACTAACGATCATAATTTGTCAGGAAGACGGAGTTGAACTGTTGAACTTTAATTACAAGAGGCAAACAATTTAGATATTTTCGAAGATTAGTAATTTGTAGAACTAACAAGCTAACCTTAATTAATTGTTCTCTGTAACAAGAAAAACGAACTTTGCGAGTCGACATAATGGTTAATTTTTTACCGAGAAACCCCAAAATATGACTCAAATATTATTGATCTACATCAAAAGTCCTGCTGATACATATCACAACGTGTTGTAAGATTTTTATGTTTTACAAAATGTGTCAGAAAATATTCGATAAGTATCAAAATATAGTTGAAAAAATGATGATATTTACGCACCCTGAACTACATTCTCGTCTTCTTGAACCTCCATTGAGTCTTCCATCTCTTCCTCAGGTGGAGATGGAGGAGGGTCGGAAGTATTCCGGTCAGGTACAATGCGAGGTTTTGACGGCGTCACGGCTGCAGCAGCAGCCGCAGCCACTGACGAACGAAGTTGTCGCACAGGACGTTGGTCCTCTGCCTCGGCCACTGCCCGGCTCTTGATCCCGGGAATCTCCATACATGTTTCGTTTGCATCGGTCGGCAAAGCATCAATGCACACATTTCCGTGCTCATCTGTGAACGCAGCCTCCTTCTTGATCTTCCTACGCTTTGCAGCAGTTTCTGAGACGACCGAGACGGTCACTCCAGCCTTCTTGGGCGGAGCGTACTGCATGTCGTGTGGAAGATAGGAGCGTCTAGGCCAGCCAAACCAACAAAAGAAAATCAACTCATGCATGCCGTGCAAGAAATGGAATGAAATGAAACCTAAACTAATGAACTCTTGTTGCAAATTGCTCTCCACAAAATTGAGCAAATAAGCTGGATAGGAACTCACGTGTTGGAAAAGTAGGCATCATCTGGGCGTTTGAAATACATTGGTGGAATTCTGGGATCTGAAGGGTAGTCTTTCATCTCAAAACTGGAGGAGCGTTGTAGAATTAACCCCAGGGCAATATCACAAATGGCGTACATTTTCTGCAAGGAATAAATCAAATTCAAAAGTAGTTAGCAAGCAGTTAGCACACTGTGACTGACTGTGGTTCTTAGGCTAAGACATATTGAGTCACTTACATTATTTGCAAGATCCAGGTCTGGCTCTATAGCATCTTTGTGATTTTTCATCCGCTCCACGAGCGTTTTGTAGAACCCAAATGAGTAGCTGTCATTCTTGAGAATGAGAGGCTCGAGGATGAACCAAAGGCATTCTTTGATCTCTGTCAACTGTGCTTGGTCCGTGTGACTCATGTACCTTGGATTGTGGGCAAGGACTGGGACAGAGAACACGAGCATGTAGTCCGGCATGATGTGGGGCAGTTGGTCAGAGGCCTTGTCGGAGGCTGTGACGAGGAGAGATTTGATGTACTCTCGCCGCTTCGACACGTCGCTCACCATGTAGCCCTTGATCACACTCTTGAGTCGTTTGTCAGTCTCATAGCCAGCCAGTGCGTAGAAACCCATGAAGTCCAAAGGCAAACATTTGTGCGGAATCCCACGAGCCAGTCCGTGATGAAGTTTGCTCGCAAACAAGCTCCTCACCTCCAGCACCTCGTCATTCATGAGCTTCGACAGAGCACAAAATTGAACGGCTGAGAACTGATCGCCGACTCCTTTTTGCTCACAAATCTTGAGCATACAACAGCCGGCCGTGAGACGAAGCCAAGCTTTCTCAGCGTCGCTGAACGGAACTTTCGCATTAATGAACGCACCGCCAGTCTCAATAAAAGCAGTCAACATCTTGAACGTCTTCTGAGCTGATTTATAGTCAGTTTTGAGCCCAAGGAGCCACCGATAAGTGGCCTTCAGCCCAGCCATCATACACTGAGTAATCTCTGGCAACTCAATCTGCTCACACCAAGCCTCTGAATTTTTGTACCGATCCTCGTCCGTCCGACTCGGGTTCACTAACAACTCCTTGACAATCTTTTGAGAGATGATCGGCTTCATTTCATTGCGGAACTCATCAGGCATGAGATGTGCAATGTGGCCAAGAGCCACAATACTTGTACGGTAATTATCATTGGTGGGGTCTAGGTTGGCTCTCAGAGCCTCCACAATTCGAACAAAAACATGATTCCTGGGTGCTTGGGTCATGTTTGTAAAGAGACAACGCACAGCCTCCTTCGCCTGTTTCGGCGTCCCAGTCACCATTAAATTTTGACATTGGGGGACCAAGACCCCAATCTGAGCTTGGTGGTGAACTCCGATCGGGCGTGTTTTACCAATGTGAGTCAGAGATGAAAGAGTCATGGACTGAAGGGTGGGGGAGCCGTAGTCTAGGAGTTTGATGAGTTGTTGCATGATCCCATTCTCACCGAAATGTATAGGAAATACAAATGTCAAAACCTGTCAAATGGAACCAGATATTTTTTGAAATTGCTTCACTGCTCAACAATCAAAATTTTGAACGTTAATTTGAACCAACCACTTGGCTGGCTCTTGACTGACGTGAACGTGACTTACATTAATGAGTCGGAACCCTCTCTCGATTGCCACAGATCTCTCCAACCCGAGCGCTTCAAGCGTCTCTTTTTTATCCGCTATGATCCCATGCATAAGGTCCACGAGGTGCTGTAAATTGAATTGTAGAATTCAATTAAAGCATAAATGGAGAACAGAGAAAGTACCAAATCGGGTAAGTGCAGGCAGGGCAGGGAACCATGTCCATTAATTAATCGTACGGAAAAAGGAACATTTTCCGCCGAAGAATCAACTAAAGTTGACAAAGTCAATGCTGACCAAACAATACTTTAAATTTAGGGGAAAATTATGCTTATTTGATTGGCTAAAAATTAAATGAAAGGGGGTCGAAAAATGCAATGCAGCTCGAGACTGCTCGAAATTGGAAAACTCAAAATGATATGATTTTACCCACGATTTTAAAAGTTTCACAGGACAGGGCCAAATGACTAAGTCCAACATTAATTAATTCTAAAATTCGGGGGACCTACTAGATATGAATTCAAGAGGCTTGTTTTGAGTTTTTTGAGGGCAGGGGATGTAGTACTACTACATGGAAAAATGTATGCGAGCTCTGCACAGAATTAGCACAGACTAAGTTTTGGTCAACTCAAAGGTTAGGTTTACTTACCCGCATAGCTTCATTGTCAATGAGGACTGACGATGTTCGTTCAAGTAGAATTTTGATGGTATTGTAGTACAAATTGGTCATGACCGGAGCACCCAATTTCTTTAGCACAAGGTTCTAGACATTTTCAATAAACAAAAACAAAAATTGGTCAAAATCAAATGGCAAAAAATATCATCAAATTGATCAATTGACCACAAGTCATGTACGTAATTCTTAATAGCTTTGCGAGCTTACCGTATTTTCAGCGCATGATTTGCAGTTTGTGTCTCGCCCCACAATGATCTCCATGATGTGCATGAGACCTGGTTTCTCCTTCAAGTCTGTGCTGAATTTGCACAAAAACTCCGAAGCCTTGACAGGGTCTGGGAGGAATTTTGTTAGTTGTGAAATTTTGACACCCAGCTGCTGTTCCATCATAGGATTATTGTGTACTTCACGAATACACATTAGCATCTCATTCACGTGGCGCCGGACCCTGGAATGAATTTGAATACAAGTTTGCAAATTTAATAATGCCAGTTAAAGTCAACAACCTGTGAGCAATTTAAGTAGGTAGGTATGTAATGGTTGGCGAATGAAGGACTCACAGTAGCAAATTCTTTTGAATCTCAATGAACGCTTTGGAAGCATTTTCATCAATCGTGCCAAACAAGTACATGAGTTTCATCATCCTCTCCTTTGCATCAAGTTGGTAGGGAACCAAACAAGTGTTGAGCAATCTCTCGACCAGAATCCTGCAACAATTAAAATTTAAATTCAGACTTTCATTTTCATTGTTGATTTCCAACAACCATTTCGAGTACTGAATGAGGCATGATTAATTAATAGATTATATTTAGAATAAAAACAAGTCCAACCTGTCATCCAATGAAGTCATGTAGTAAGCGTGAAGAATTTTGTCCTTCATCCAAGTCACAGCCCGTTTCGTTGCTTCAGGGACAAACTCAGCGGTCAAATGCTTCTTGTAAATGAGTGCTAGCCCTTGGAGTGCCTCTCGTCGGATTTTGAACTAATTGGAGTAAAAAAAAATTACAAATTATATTAGGCCGATGATCGGGTGCGGGTTCAGAGTTCAGAGGGTGCCGACTGATGTTAAATGCAAAAACCGTCATGAATTTTATGTGTACGTCGTTACGTAGCAACAATTTGAGCTGTATGACCTTAAATTTTCTACGCAAAGTTGGAAATCTTGGTTGGAAACGTGCAGGAAATACAGTCAGTGTTTGGGCTCAATTGTTTAAGCAAGATGCAAACCCCAAGGTTTTAAATTTAGTGTCTGCCAAATGGATGGAGCCTATCGTTAAAATAAGGAAAATAAGGATAGCTAAGGAAGGTTTTACGTTTACAGTTAACTCCGACTGCCTGTTATACTAATTCTAATTTTAAACTTTGCACTACTTTTAGTTTTGATCCCAAAGCTGGAAAGGAAACTAGGCGAATCCGCTAGCTAATCTTGCTTTGCTTACCTTCTTGTCCAAAGTACGTTCTCTCACATAATTCAACAAGTCTTCACTCGCAGACACAATTTCAAAATTCGATTTTGCTGTGGCCACGATTGCCTTCACAACCTCAAATCGTACATTTTCCTCTCCGTCATGTTGTCTCATCTGAGAAATATAGTCAGAATGAATTAGTGTGAATTAGAAAACTTGGCAAATACGAAATTACATAATAGAAATCCAGCCTCGGCCAGCGGTAGCAGTGGAATGCCAAAAGCTAGCAAAAAGCAGCTGCTGTTAATTTGCTAATTTTGCTAATTTTACTAATGCTTACCTTCAAAGTCTCAACGATATCTTCTCTCAGCTCCGGATGGTTGAGAAGAAAGTGCATCGAGTACTGAACGCACTTGATTCGAATGGCAACGTTGATGTCATTAAATCTACAAGTCAAATAGTAAAATGAAAATTTGTAATTTCATCATGTATCTTTAATTATAAAGTTAGCAATTTTATGGATGATAAAGTAGTTGTTTTGATTATTGTTACCTTCCCAAAAATGCTTGCCACAGTTGGTTATGGTGCATGGCAAGATTTGAGTCCTTCTCGGAAAACATTCTCGCCAAGAGTGAGACTGAGCCAAGTCTTTCATTTTCTTCAGAGCTCTTCAACTTGTACTCCAACTGTGGAATGACAGCCAGCAGAATTGATGCACAAATGTGATTCAATTCGTAGATCAAGTCATAGACCTAAAAGAAAATTCAAAGCAAATTGTGGTTTTTTTGGTAAATAAAAAAGAAGAAGTTCAAATGAAAGAAGACAAAAATTTGATTTGTCACAATAAATTTTAGGTAGCAAAATCAACAGTTACCTTGTTATAAATCGCCAAATTCAAATCATCTCGCCCAATGATGAGGACTTGATTGAAGAACTGAGGAAAATTAATTAGAATTAGTTTGACAATCAGATTAAAAAAAAACAATTATATTTTTAAGCTGCTACTGTTAGTAGAATTTAATTAAAATAATTTCAGTTACGTTTTGAATGTAGGGCTCCAATGTTTCGGAGCATTTGAGGATCAATTCCTTAGCCAAATTGTAGGCATTTTTCTTGCTAGTTTTGTTGGGCTCCACAATGTTGATGAGAATAATGTCAAGGAGTTCATTGGACACCGTGTCACACTCAGAGACCAAGGGGCAGAGGACGTCGAGCATGAAGGACTTGACCTTTCCTGAGTGCTCATCACTAAAAAAACAATGAATGAATGGTTAATTGGTTAAATCTCTCTCAATTTACCAAGAAAAATACCGACACGACACTGACAGCAAAATTAAATTAAATTGAACTCACTTGACCGTCTGGAAAATGAGCTCAAAGAGACTGCAGAAAATGTCCTGAGCATCGTCCAACTCGAAGCACATGTTGAATGATTTGACGTAGGCTAAATTCTCGAGTAGGTAAAAATACCGTTTGAAGGCCGGGTCTTTGGGGTCCTTCAGTCCTTCTAGTTGTCCAATCAAGAATTTGAAGATGACCTGCGGGACAGCCAAACAAAACAGACATAATGCCATGTATAAGCATGAGATGATCAAAGTTAATTAAAATTAGCAATGACTAACTAATCGAGGCCTACTGTACTAACTAATTTACCAACCTTGACTTGGTCTTGTTCCTTGTACGGAGCCTCGGGGGCAAATATCCGAAGCACGTCGGCCACAATGCAGGCGATGAGGAGCCGGACGTCCCGACTATTGTGACGAAGGAACCCGTCCTCAGCCAAATGCAGGCAGAGCGGGACAAAGTCATCATAAACGTTTTCCTCTTGGCCCATACTTTGGAAGGTTGAGGCCAAGACTTTGAGTCTTCGGATGAGCTCGTCCACGTGCATGTCTTCCGTGACCTCCTTGCAGCCGGGCGGGTAGATGATGGATGAGGAGTCGTTGGCCGACGACGAGTTGACACTGCTCGACCCCCCGGCCACCGCCTTCCTCGTTGTCATCCGTGACATGGTGACGACGACGACGAGTTGAGCAGAGCACCTGCCTGAGCTCTAAGACCTACCTTGACCTTCCTTCCGTCACTCAATGAACAAAATATGTCTTTGTTATTTGATATTCTCTACTAGATTTTGGACACCGGAAAAAAACCGAAAACCGAAAATTTGAAGAAAGTTGAGAATGTCGGTCGGGCGGTCTTTCTGCCTGTGCTTTGCTTTGCTTGGTGTGAAAAGTAGAAATGCACTACTGCATGCAAACTGCACTTCCACTGCCGCCGCACGTACAGACTACAGACAGGCAGAGACAAGTAGACGCAAGGAAAGGGTTGAGAAAAAAAAACTCAATAAAAAAAACCAAGTAGAATTGTGCAGGCAGAAGGCAGGGAAAAATCCAATGTAAAAATGCAGAGCGGGACTCGGACTGGGACTGGGGACTGGACTCGACGGAAAAACGTGAGCGACACCCTCTGGCGTAGCGTTCTCAACACTAAAAACCACCTTGGCCCCGCCTCCAAAAAAAATTCAACCAATCATAAGAGCGTCTTTCGAGTCACGTGATGAGTAGGGGAGCCGGGTATTTTTAAATGCGATGCCGAACGAGCGGGAACCCGGTAATCGGCCCAGTATAGTACCAATAGCGGTAAGCGGTAGCGGTAACCGCAGATTTGGGACAAATAATTGCCAAATGTGAATGTCATCAATTACAATTACAATTAGAATTACTTGGTCCGTTTTCCAAAAGTAATCAATTACAATTAGTTGTAAAATTGATTAAATTACTAAATTAAATTAATTTTTGTTCGGTTCAAAACTGGAGTTTTAGCCAAAAGTCGAATAACTTTTTTTCTGTCGGACGGTAGAAAAAATATAACCACTCGTCTTGCTCAGAATTCAATGCAAAATTCGATTTAGTGTGCAAAAACCCAGAATTTCAATTTTTGGTATTTTTGTCACCCGACGACGCCGACGGGCCAAATTGTTGACTTTGGCGTCGGGTCACAAAAATACCAAAAATTGAAATTTTGAAGTAGGGGTTTTTGCACAATAAATCGAATTTTGCATTGAATTCTGAGTAAGACGAGTGGTTACAGTTTTTCTACCGTCCGATAGAAAAAAAGTTATTTGACTCTTTGCTAAAATTCAAGTTTTGAACCGAACAAATTACACACTACCGATCAAAATTTTCAACAATCGTGCTTTTCTTGGAACTTGAATTGCTCAAAACGGAATGCAAAATGCTATTTATTGTACAAAAACGGATAGTTCAAAAAAAAATTATTTATTACGCTAGAGCTATGCTTTCAGGCCGAAGTTTGGCGAAATCCGAAAATACACACCATTCATAATCAGGTGTTCTAAAGCCCAGGAAATCGGACTATCATTTCGTAATTGCCGTAATTATTGCATAACTTTTGGTAACTACACGCAGAATTACAGCTGAAAGAATTCAAGAATTGCAATAATAAAATGACACAACAAAGCAACAAGCACCGGTTTGTTTAAATGATTTTTTTTATTTTTTGTTTAGCTAAAGTTTGTGAAAAAGTACAAATTTAGTAAGTTCATGAGAACAATATATTAACGAATGTTTAAGTTAACAAATTTTGAAATTAACAAAAATTTGGAATGAAGTTAAAAGTTAAGGGCTGTGCCCTGGGATGAGCCCTGACCTGACTCACTCATCCTTTGAATTTGATTTACTAATTGTATAACTTAGATTAGGATTGCCATTAAGTTTGTTCGGGGCCGAAGTCATACTTTTCTTTGGTGCAAAGACAGCATTTTGGTTTTGGATGTGAGGACCGTTGTTAGTCTTGTCTGTCATGGTCGTCGGACCTGCTCCTTGAGTAGCTGTACAGATCTTGGAACTATTCTCCTTCCCATCGGCAAAATGAATCCGAGTACCGAAATAGTCTGCCATAATGTCCTGTTGGGCAAAACAATTCAAAATTAGGAGAGACAAAATACAAGTCAAAGTCACTTCACTAATCCAGCAAAATAAATTAAAATAAATTAAATGAAAGTGTCTTCAGCTTCTTGACCGGTTGACGAGTCGACGAACGACGGATCACAATGGCGTTGAAAGAGAGTCCGCTGACCAAAAGTGAAGTTCTAGTCTTGGAAATCAAAATCACAAGTCACTAAAACCGTCACTTTTGGCCAGGAAACCTCACTTGGTCAGTTGCTGCTCCAAGTCTGTCTGGTCTGCTGGTCTGCACTGCTGTGTCCGCCTTGATTTTGCACGCTCTTCTCGTCAAAATTCTTTAAAAAAAATTCTAAAGTAAGCTTACTTTGTATTTGTCATCGTTGTCCCTCGTAGTATATCCATGATGTTTGAGAAGCAAATGGCTAGTTTTTAAAAGCATCAAGGCATCCGTGAGCAAATTCTCATTGCGTATAGCCTCGTCAAGTAAATAAGTCTCAGTTTTGGTGTGCTGTGGTTTTAAGTCAAAGTCGAGTCCAACATTACCCTAAGGAATCAAAAGAATGTTTTAGTGCTTGGCTTAAACATAAATAATTCTAGCAGCAAACACGTTCAATAAATTTATCCCTTTCCGTAGTCAAATGAATGTTTTGTACGAGGGAGATGAGTTTCTTACCTCGCAGGATTTAAAATGCAGGTATTCATCCATGCCGACTTTGGTGTATTGTGGCGGCCCAGAGTAGAACGCCGTTTCTGTCGCACACTTATCCTCCATATGACAAATTTGGTTTTGTACACTGCTCAGTTCTGTGTCAAACTGGTTCTCTTGACTCTTATGTACTTTAGATTGTGATGACAATGAATCTATTTGCCTTCGCGTCCGTTCCAATCCCTGTGATTAAAGAGAAGATACAAAAGTCAATTTAGTAAAGTTTTCATTTTCATTAGTACTATCCTATTGGATCCACAGTCCACACTCCAAACAGACACAAATTCAAAAATCTTAATCTTTATCTTTGACTTACCTTCGCAACCGTCGGGTCTTTGCTGTCCATAAACTCAGCACATGCCACGCGTTTCTTCTTACACACTAATTTGGTTTCGATTTCATGCACAGTCTGTTGCGTTTCTGAGATTTTTATTTGCAATTGCCGTCGTCGATCTACCAAGGCCACATACTCTGGAATCCGAGCGAGATTCAATTCATTCAAGTGTGGTGGACTTGTATTCTTATTTCCAAACAACGACGTTGGGGTTGCAGAAACTAGCTCAGATCCGTCATAAGTGCGATTCAAATCAACCACTTCAGGAGGGGTAGTCGTCCTGCTGACCGGCAAAATTTCCTAGCAAAAATAGATGAGCCATTACCATTAAATTGACAAAAGTTTGAAAACACAGACTTTTGGTATTTAAAATTTAGTCCAAAATTTACCTCTGGGTCTGTTTGACACCAACCGTTGTATCTCAGAACATCACAGCGGCAGGTTGCTAGTTTCGCTTCAAGTTGACGTTTAAGCGAGGTGATCTGTTCCGACATTTCGTCAACAACGACGGCATACTCGGCGACTCGAGCATGTACTGTCATAACGTTCTTTTTAACCTAAAAAACAAAAAATCATGGTTTTAAAACGTTCATACAAATGGGTGTGACTTAAACCTGCCCTTGAGAAGCAGGTTTTACCCCTAAATTAATAGTTTCTCCACTTAATTAGATAGTTTGTCATTTTGCCACCCGCTATTTTTACCCCAGAAAGGATTTTTATTACCTAACACATGAAATGTCATCCTAATCAAATAGAAGTTCCCGAAGAAATTGAATTAAATTAATAAAAGTATTGTTGTAAAGTATTTAAGGTGGGTTTAGCTTTACACAAAAGGTAATAACCAAAATTTACAAAAGTACGAATCCTTCGACGAAATTCAATCACCTCTCAGCTATAATTTAGTCACGTTATGGCTAAGTTTAGAAAACCTCTGAATTGTAATAGGAAACTAAAAATATAACATGGGAGGCTACGAAGAAATTTTAACATGGGAAAGTGTGAGGAAAATTTGAGACTGCAGGTTACATGCTCAAATCCTATTCCTGAACCGAAAACAGTTCCAATTTCCCAGTGGGTATGCCAGTAAAAGCAAAAAGAAAACGGTTCAACTACCCATTCTAATACTGCATAAGTGAATTTTTTTGTATTTGCAAAACTTCCTAAATATTCTGTTTTATAAATCTGTTTTAATACTAGCCCTACTAGCCTACGTTTTGTAATACTTTTTTTGTAAGGGAAATTTAATATCTCCTGGGCCTACCTTTTTGGTTAGGGGAAAATATGAAAATGAAAATTATGTAAAATGTTACATTATGAAAATTTTTTGATAGAAAAAAAAGCCGTTCCGGAGTCAAAATAATCCATTTCAGGCACGGGGACCAACTATTTATTTAAGAGTTGGTATAACTGTAATACTAATCCATATCAAATTTGACGCAAAGAAATTCTAAATAGTTGACTATCAAATAATTTTGCGTTCTACTCACATGAAACTGGATCCGCTTTGCACGATCTGCATAGCGCAATGTGTTGAAAGTTTCATTATAAGATGTGTCTGATGGGGAAACATTAGCAATCATGACAGTTTTGCAGTTACCGCCGAGAGCGTCCTTCAGTATTCTTGTCAGTTTTGAGTCTCTATATGGTACATGTTTCTTTCCGTCCGCTAAAGCATTGATGCAGTTTCCTTTAAATTGAACAAATATGATTAGCAGTGGATAAATATTTTCTAATTGACGAATTGAATAGGAATATTTTTGAAGACAGGACATTGTTGACGACTTACCGAGAGCAAGCAGAGATTTATTGATGCTTGAACCTTCACCTGTAAATTTATGACAAATTAAATGAAATGAGAACAGAGATATTTGAAGCCTCGCGAAACTAAATTAACTACCGAGAGCTCGGCTTGGCCCTTCCCTTTAAATTTATTTGGACCCTTATAGCTACTTTGTTAACCAATCAAGCATCATGTAAAAGTGATATTTAAAGTTAGCTTTTAACAATTTCGGTAACACTAATTTACTATTTATGAAACCACTTACGGAATCGAGCCCCTTTGAAACCAGTAGCAGTCCCTCGCTCAGAACCTGCCAAGTCAACCATGACCAATTTTGCAGTACGACTGTTGTTCGTCATGTTGGTAAATCGTCCTCGCAATTTAACGTGGACCTGGGAGAAGGTAAGAAATAAATACAATTGATTACACATATTTTACCGTCTATATCGCTTAAACTATACACAAAGAAACTAGTAAATGAACTATGCTGGGGAAAAATAGAACGGAATTTTAAACCGCGTAAGGACTTTGAACGGAAACCAAAGTTAAACAATAGAAGTGTAGAATGAGAAATTCTAGGTACCTAGAAAAATGCCTACTAACTTTTCTAATTTTGGAAAATAAAGCAATAAAACTAATGAATTAGTGGAGAATTTGAATTCTTGCCAAGATCTAAAACGGCTAGAATTGGAGCCGGACGAAGCTTAACTATAATTATCCAGAGTTTAAATTAAATTAATAATTAAATATTTACTTGGAATATTGCGTGGGAGCGGGAAGACTCTGCATTGTGATCAGTCGGGTGTTGAGATCGAATACTATTTCCATGCTTTAATAGATCAAATAGGTCATCTGTGTTTCTCGGCTTGTGAAAAGTCAGGGCAGGGATCACGGTGCCACCAGCCCCGTCCTCACGCACAGTGAGCAATGCCGCCGACGGATTAAGTAAGTCTTTTACTTCCTCATTATATACCTAAAGCGAAAATGACACCAAAAAAAAAAACAATCATAGCTATTAGTTCATATTACATACAATTCTAATTTTGCACTTTGCTTAAATATTCATGTTTTATGGGAATTTAAGTACAAAGTAGAAATGTGTGTGTGTGTGTGTGTAACGTACCTCCACATAAGAGACTTGAATTTCTGTCTCATATTCGTCAGCCATTTGCTCCATCCGATTGTATAACTCCGTGACGGTAAGGCACGTAATTCCCGGATTGTTGTGAGACCCAAGCATAGTGTACGTTTTCCCAGACCCGGTGGCTCCGTAGGCGAACACTAAAAAGGCAAAGCAAAAAAATTGAAACAGGAGTCCTCGCTACTTTTAAATAAATTAAACTGAATTGTTAACGATTTAATTCAATGCAGCATTACCTGAGCAATTACATCCGGATATAAGTGCGTCTATAGTTGGTTTTATAGTATTGTCAAATATTTCACAATTTGCGTTCCAAGGGCCATAGACTCTGTCAAACACGAACTTCTGATCTTTGTTTGGGCGTCGGAGCAAATCTCGCCCTGCTATTGAAATAAATGATTTAAATAATTTCTATTGAGTCTCAAAATCCAAAAATAAAATGAAAATTCAAAACATTATTGTATTTTAATACCACGTTGACGTTCTCCGTGGAAATAAAAGTCTGAGACCTCTTCCTTTGGGTCAAAAATAACTAGCTTGTCATCCACGGCTTGGACAATTAGTCTACAAATCAAAGAAGAAAATAAATAAAAAGTTAGAGAGTTCGACTAATTAAATTCTAATGTCTTTAGTATATATTTTTTGAAAGTTGTACTGTACTTACCGCCGACTTGGCCCTTGTTCTGAGGCATTTGCTCCTCGAACTCGGACTACGACTTGAATGTTTCCCCTTTGGGTAGCTGTGTCCACTGTCCCTGCGTCACGAAAACGTGCCGCTCCTAAATTTCGGAGTGAATTGTTTCTAAATGAACCTCCTAAATTGCCACCGCCAAATTTTTTGCCTGCTTTGACCAAAGAGCGCCGATGGGGATTAGAGCGGTGGGCCAAGGCTCGGCGGGGGGACACCACAAATCTCGGTCTTAATGAAGTCATTTTGTTTTATTTTCAGTGGTTGTTGTTTATGCTAGACTCAAAAACAAAAATGAGTTTTGATTAGTACGGCCCATCTACGATGCCAAGTGAAGTGAATTAATACCTAAAAACCTTGGTAAAAATACTGATCAAATTTCTTAATTTCCATATGCCAACAATTCACTAACCTTGTAACTTCTAACAAGTAATGATTGATTGGTCACCTGCCTGTTATTGTCAACTCCAGAGCGCAGACAGCCGCAGATGTGTTGCTGATTATAGTTGAAATAAATAGCTGGGGGGAACACACTCGTACTGTTCTGCGTATCCACAACCACTCAACTCTCTACTGTCTTAACTAATTTCTCCCGTCTCTCACTCGCTCTCACAAATTGTTTAGTTTAGTTAACTGTCGTCAACGCACAAAAAATGTTTTTTTTTAGTTCAGTTTTTTTTTCAGTGTCTCTTTCACATCGTCAATGTTCCTACGTCCACGTGTATGTATGTGTGTGTGAGTAAAACCTTTATGAAATGCCGGGTCATAGCCAGTGATTTTGTTAAAATGCTTACTCTTCCGATTTAGCGCAAGTTGCTTCGCCATGTGCGGATGTCAGCGATATCATTAGCACGAGCGAGCGGGGCATCGATGTAGAGCATTGGGCCGTAAACGGTGGCCGGCTGAGAAATGTCAGGCGTACTAATGTACACGTAACATTTGTCTTGGCTCAAAATATCGCCGTCATTATTAAGTTGAGTAATGCGAACAATTTCAACGTAGTCGTTGGAGCCGATGTTGTTAAAACGTGGGGTGTTTGGATCTTGGTCGGTGCGAGGTGCGCGGACGGGGCTGCCGAGTGAGTTGCTAGGTTGATTCGGGGTCGGATTCCTTTTATCTTGCCCTGAGCCTTGTGCAGACATAATGTGATGGTGATTCAGATCAGTTTTTCAAGATTGAGAATGAATTAATGAAAGAAGCGCAATAAAAGGAAAGACTGACGACAGACTTGACTGCCTCACGACTACTAAAGAAACAAGAGCATAAAAATAGAAATTAAATTCTCACCAAAAGCCCAAAAAAACCAAAAACCAAAAAACTGGCCAACGAGCAACGACTAACGACTCCCTGACCATGCAGTGGGTATATGACTGACTGACTTACTGTTGACTGATGAAGTTGAAGAAGACTGATGACACTAGCCGAAGACGACGACGACTGTCGACTGATGAATGACTACAAAAAAAATAAGAAAGCGTATAGTAAACTAGAAATAATAAATAGAAATAATAATAAACAAGAATCACCCAATAATTAAAATAATTGCTCAACGACCAACAACTGAGTGACTTGACTTACGGTTGACTGACTGACGACGAACACTGATGACCACCGCCAGGAGGCACTTCACTGAGACGTGTCGACTGATGACTACAAAAAAAACAAGAGTATAAAATCAGAAATAATTAAATTCTTAACAAATAAATAAATTGATAAGAATCACACAACAATTAAAAATGACTGAACTGGCCAACGACCAACAACTCAGTCCCTTGACTCACCGTTGACTGACTGACGACGAACACTGATGACCACCGCCAGGAGGCGCTTCACTGAGACGTGTCGACTGATGACTACAAAAAAAAACAAGAATATAAAATAAAACTAATTAAGTTCTCAAAATAAAATACCAATAAAAGATTAAAAAGTGGCCAACGAACGACTGACTGACGACTTGACTTACCGTTGACTGACTGACGAAGAACACTGGTGACCACCGCCAGGTGTCGCTCGCTCGCTAGACTACAATGACCGACGACTGACTCTTTCTTGAGTCACGACCCACCACCGTCACTCACACCAAGAAAAGGTGAAAATGACGATGACGACTGGACTACGTGCGAAGACGCAAGATTGGGGGGGCAAAAGTTTTGGAAGTCACTGATGAAATTTTTCAGTGGTTAAAACTGTAAAAATTTGAGGCGTAGGGAAAGCAGTGGCTAGAAAGGCGGTCGAGAGCAGAATGAAAAGTTGAGGCTGAGCTGAGGGTTTAAGCATTGAAAGCACGGCAAGTCGGGCAAGTCCGGCAGGCCAGGCAAGGCAAGGCAAGGCAAGGCAAAGCTCAGCTCAGCTCAGCTTTGCGCCAAAATTTTTCTCAACGTCTTTTTTTTTTCCTTTCTTTCTTTCGGTTCCCTCCAAATGATTCAGATTGCCCGAACTACCCGCCAAGCCAAAGCCAACCAAACCCGCGCCAGACTCACAAAAATGTGAAAAAAAAATGAAAAGTCCCATTTGACTCGACTGCTCGACTCAACGCACGTCACTTTCGGCACTTCCAGTGGTGGTTGTTGAATCGGTCAAAAGTACTGAAAAAAGTACTGAAAAATTCAAGAAGAGGAGGACAGGGGTCAGAGGTGGTCAGGCAGGGGTAAGGTAAGGGAATGGCAAGGCAAATAAAAATTTTCAATGTTCAATCCCATTCAGTCATCGATGGGGATTAAGTTAGAACCGAAACTAAATTTTGCCGGCTCGGGCTCGGAACCAAATTTGGTTTTTTCTCACAAGCGAAGGGTGGGAGTAAGGTGGAGGGAGCTGACGTAACCTTCAGTGGGTGGGAGGAAGGCAGAGGGGGGATGTAAGCTCTCATTTTACTGATTTAACCGGGCGGGTTGAGGATATGGTATACCACATGGGTGCGCAAAATATTTTCTAAGTGTTTGAAGATTTTTGGTCCACCGGCAAAAAATTTCTTTATTGCAGATCTTTACGAATCACACAATTCTAAGACTTTTTTGGCTTTATAATTTTTTTTTTCATTTTTGAAAATTTTGAATTTACATTAATTAAAATTGAAAATTTGAGCCCCCCCCCCCCCCGCGCTACCCACTGACAGCTGATTTTCCCTGTTGACTTGGCTCTTGACAGCTAGGTTTAGGTTACTTGAGAGAGAGGTTATATTATTATGTTATGTCACATGGTAGGCTACATCAGCTCCCTCTGCGTTACTTTAACCCAAATTAGTTTTGTTTAGAACCAAATTTTTTTTCTTCTCAGAACCAAATTTGCTTCATTTCAGAACCAAATTTTTTTTCTGCCCCAAATTTTTAGTCCGGGATTCGGATCTTAGGCAAAGAGACAATAGGGACTCATAATACATTTTGGTTTTGGTTCTAACTTGGACATCCGTCCAAGCCAATGCAATGCATGCATGCAAGCAGACAATTCTTAAAAATTACACATAAAAATTCCTAATTGCAAATTTCTCACTATATTTATTTTGTTTTTCTTTTTTGTTTTTTTTTTGCTCCTTTTTTTCGAGAAGATGAACAACGGGCACGGCAGTGACGACGACGAAGAGCTGGAGAAAATGAATTCAGGTCAAGATCAGACCGTCGCGATAGAAATCTCTTCTGCAAATGTTGAAGATGAAATGGAACAAGATCATGCCGCCGTCAAAGAGGTAGTGGAGGAGGTAAAGAAAAAGGTATGTTTTAGGTTAATTATGATATTTTTTGGAAGAACAGTTCTTTTTTAGTACGCAGTATTGAAATTGATGACACATAAATAATAATTTAATAATATTTGATTTGATTTGAAGGTAGTGATTATGTTGAATGGGGGGACCACCGCCAAGAAGAGAGGACTAGATGAAGGTGAGACGAGTGACAATAAAAAAGCCAAGTCTGAAGACTTGGACTTGTTTGTTGAAAATCAAACGAAGTCTGACGAAGAAGACGACGATGTGGAGAACGGCTCAACTTCATCTTCAGCTGAAGATGGGAATTGGGAAGTTGAAAAAATTTTAGACTATACGAGGGACGGGTCGAATGGGGATATGTATTATGTTAAGTGGAAGGATTGGGACGCAGATTTTAATACTTGGGAGCCGCCGGCCAACTTGCTCGGGTGCGCTCATTTATTGTTGAATTTCTACTATGAGCGGAAGTCTGAGATCGCGGCGGCGGTGGCTGCTGCCGAGTTGGAGCAACAGGGTCAGAGTAGTAGCAGTAGTCAGGGGAGTGACCACAAAGTTGTCGTGTCAAACGGGAACAAGAAGAGGCGGGGGACCAGGGCGTCAGCAGCTTCAAAGTTGCAACAGCCGCCGGACCCAAGACCCTTGGAGGTAATCACAAAAGTGTACTATGACATGTCGACTCATCCGACGGATGAAGAAAAAAGTGTAAGTTTTTATACTCTTTTTAAAGGCTTTTAAAATTAGGTATTTTTTGATAATGGAATATACTACTAGCTTAGATTTTGATTTGTTATGAATGTTGGCTTGTTGGAAAGTCTTAATTTATATTATAATTTATGTTTTGTGATTTTTTTTGCAGTTCTGGAAGTCGATGTGGGACAATTTAATTCTTCTTGAGCGTGGCAAAAAAGCTGCCAGCAAAGACACAATTAGATGGTCAACTTCGCGAATGTATCTAATTCTTTCGGATGGAATTGACGACAAGTTGTCGGAAAAACAGAACAAAAAACTTCGGGCCCAGTTGCTTTTCTGGGGGTTTGATAAGGAGCGGAAAGAAGCCGTCGGTAAACTCAAGGTAAGGAGGCTAGACAGGCAAGAGCAAGAGCCTCAAGAACTCTTCAGTATTTAGTTAATGACTTTCATTCAATTTGATAAATTTGAAACTCTAATTTATTTTTATCTTGTTTTGTTTTCGGAAGGCATGGGAAGATTCTATTAATGTGATAACCGAGGGGAAACCAACGGTGACAGTTGTGAACGAGGTGGACAATGCGGGGCCGCCGCAAAATTTCACCTACGTGAATGACTACGTTGCGGCTGCAGGAATTACAATCCCAGATGACCCAATAGTGGGTTGCAGTTGCTCAGCGGATGGACTCCTGTGCCAGGACAACAAGAATACGTGTTGTCCAGGCCAATCTGGGTATTTGTTTCCTTACACGAAACATCGCAAGTAAGTCTGGAAATAGAAATACAATGGGAGCTAAGCTTTTGCTTTTTTTTTCTTCTGAAATTATACTAATTTGTTGTTCTTGTTTTAATTTCCAAAGGCTAAGAGTCGACCTTGGGACCCCAATTTACGAATGCAACAAGAAATGTACCTGTGGTCCAAGTTGTGCTAATCGAGTCGTTCAGAATGGGAGAGATGCCTTGGTCGGAGTAAAACTTAGCATATTTCGTACCTCGAATGGGTGTGGGTGGGGAGTAAAGTCTCTCAAAGTAAGCCTAAACTCATCAATTTTTTTATTAATTTTTTTACTTGGATTTTTTTGAAGGTTTGACGTTTTTTGTGCTTGCAGAGCATCAAAAAGGGTTCGTTCGTGACCCTGTACGTTGGTGAGGTAATAAACACGGAGGAGGCAGAGCGTCGTGGACGTGAGTACGATGCTGAGGGCTGCACGTACTTATTCGATTTGGACTTTAACGAGGGGGCCGAAGGGGACTGTCCCTACACAGTTGATGCCGCAAAGTTTGGAAACATCGCTCATTTTATTAATCACTCCTGTGAGCCCAACCTTGGGGTGTTCTCGGTTTGGGTCAACTGCTTGGACCCAAACCTTCCGATGATTGCCCTATTCGCTTTACGTAACATTTCCGGTGTAAGTTCAAGCGGTCAATTTCTAACTCTGCTCTTCATTTACTTACTTAATTTTTATTTGCACCCATACATAAATTTATCAGTTTAACTTTAATGGTTCAAATTTTCTGGGCTCCACAGGGTGAGGAGTTGACCTTTGACTATACCAGACGAGTGACGCCTGAGTCAAGTCGGCACTCGTCCAATACGCACAGTCCGACTAAACATCATGACTGCTGCGCCAGTGCAGGGGCTGATGCGAAAGACTCAAAGAAATTGGCCACTGCCACTGCGGCTGCTGCAGCTTTCGAAGTCATTAACGGTGAAGATGGTGCTCCGGCAGCAGGGGTGACTTTTGCTCTAGAAATCTCGACTCCAGCCATAGGTATACCTGAGGAAACTGCATCTTCAACTTCGACCAAACCAACTGATCAAGAATCTGAAAAAACTTCATCTCCGATGAAGACTCTTCCGAAAAAAGCTTGTCTCTGTGGCTCGCTAAAGTGTCGTAAGGTTTTGTTTTGATATTGGCATCAAAATAGGGATTTAGCTTGGGCTTGGATTCACCAAAACCTACTAATCAGCCAAGGTTTCTATTTTTTATGATAGTCAGTCACTAATTAACTAATTGTAGTTAAATCCAAAATCAGTTCTATCGAGTCCAAGCCTTGTTCCTCTCCTGCTCCCACCGCACCGTCTTGCCATAGTTACGGATGCAGCCTAGTTATTACATAAGAAAAAAAAATCAAGTTCGTGCCTGTGAGTGTGAATGGTTTAGTTTTTCAAATTTGTACTGCAACCTGCATGGTGCATCGGTGCGTAAAGTTAATGTATGTAAGCATGTATTGATGATCGTGTGAGAAAAAAAACTGTTAGAATTCTAAAATAATTTAAATACAGATTAAAAAAATACGCACAAAAAAAATGCTTTTAGGGTAAGACGACGATTTAGACTCTAGATCTGCTCAATTCAGCGACTGTTCCCCTCAAAATTTTATTGCTCACAGCATGCAGACTTTGCTGCTTTCAGAATGGTTTTTATCAACATCATGTTTTAGAATTTGATTGTCATTGTACAGTAATTTAATTTGATCCAAATTGCATGCGTGGAAATTTTATAATTTTTATTGAATTAGTTTTATCGCCTCTAGACGAATCAATCAGTACTAAGTAAGCGTTACTACTTCTAAATTTGAAGGTTCTCCAAAAAAAATCACCAAATGTCTTCTTCTTCTGGTACCTGAAGTAGTACGAAATTTTTGTTTTGGCTTTTGTTTTTATGTTTGAACTGTGAAATTTTAGTGTTTTTTTTTAAAAATTTAAGGTTAGGTATACATACAAAATTACTCATAGTATTTGCAAACCAAAATTCGTTTTTAACGCATTCCAACAAGTGTTCCAAAGTGTTGTTTTTTGTTTGTTTGTGGTAACTGAATTTTTTTTTGTTAGTTAAAGTGATTTGGATCTGTTAACTGTACTACTACTTTTGCATCAATTGGTTGACTAATTAGGAGGTTGTTTTGAGTAATTTATTTGTAAAAGTGGATGAGTGGAAGTGAAAGTGGTGCGTGCGTGCGTATTAGTGAAAGTTGTGGCTTGGTGCAAAGTTCAAGTTCAAAGTACTGCGGAGCAGCTCACTGCCGTAGCGTAATTCTAATTTAGTAATTTATTTACTCGACCTCCGCGGTGGCCGCCTCGTTTCATCCAAATTATACAAAAAAAAATCATGAAATCAAAATTCGGTTTGTTTGTTACCTTATAGAAACGGAAAAAATAAAAAATATAAACGTCAAGTGCGGGGTTTGAGTTTTTGTGCATAGTTATTTTTAAGAAATATTCATAAGACTTAAGATTCATTTCATATTTGTATTGTTTTTGGGAATTTGGATTTGATTCGGATCCTTAAACTACAAACCAGGAACCAATTCTTCAAACGTGGACTCAAAAATTAGTGCAGCCGCAGAGCTGGTTTCCAAGCTTTAGTCCTATGCGAGAGAGACAGGAATTCTCAGGAATGAATTGGCGAAACGAAAGGCAAGGATTTCTTGCTAGAACTCCTGAAGTGAAAACTCACGGCTTTGACTTTGATAAAATCATGATTTTAAAAATTGCATTTTTGCACCATAAATTGAACTTTGTAATTAATTGTGAGCAAAACGAGTATTAACCCTCCAATTACTGGGCTTTTTCAGACCCTCGAGGACCTGGGCCGACTCACATTTGTGACGACCCGCCCCGGT
>JAQGCM010000590.1:0-23290 GCA_034699705.1 Hymenaphorura dentifera | reverse complement strand
ACCACTTCGAGTGAAAACTGAGATTTCATTTATCTTGGCTCGATTTCACGTGAAATGGCTTACTCCGTACCGCCCTTTAAAGAGGGAAAAAGGGTT
The DNA here is from genome assembly GCA_034699705.1 of Hymenaphorura dentifera. Classification (NCBI taxonomy): domain Eukaryota; kingdom Metazoa; phylum Arthropoda; class Collembola; order Poduromorpha; family Onychiuridae; genus Hymenaphorura; species Hymenaphorura dentifera. The sequence goes on along the minus strand of JAQGCM010000590.1, from coordinate 23,194 downwards.
GTGAGAAGGTGATAAATTTTTTTATCATTATAGTGCCGAACTCGAACTCATTCTCATAGTCTTTCTGACCGACTCCTGAGTTCTGTGAGTACTTTCCAGACTTTGTTACCCAACTTATACTGCGATGGTGCTGGTGCTAGAATTTTATGACCATCATAAGTACAGCTAATTAAGGTGTAGAATATAAAATAGTAAGGAAACCTTGAACCCACCTGAGAACTTGAGATCTAAACCAACTCCATCCTCATCATATGTTTTACTGCTACAACAAAATTCTGGACAAAGCAGATGCAGTGAATTCAGTGATAGCAACTTTAAGTGATGGGAAGCTGCACGATATTTTCAAACCTACAAAATTAATTTCCTGTATGGTTGACAATACTAGTACAGCAATGGGGTAGAAGTTTATGACCGGGGACGATGCTTATTTGACCCATCCTGATTATTAAAAATTTCAAAGTTGAATATTTCATAGTAGTTTCGTTATGACTTTGAACACGATTCAGTGTTCCGTTCTGGATTCTTCCACTGGACGAAAGTGGGTAAGACTGGTGGACGAAAACAGACGAAACGAAAGAAAAGGACAAATTGCATGGAATGGAAGAAACTAAATTAACTTTTTGCAGTTTGCTTTCAGTCGTTGTATTGGTTGTATAGTTCACCTCCAGAAGTCGAAGGCGAAGGGCGAGTAATTATGGTTTAACTATTCTGTTGTGGATTTGCTAGAAATTTGACCATTGGATCATTACCGTGACTGGTTGGAAAATGAAATGTTTTAAACTGAAAAGCCCTATGCTTTAGCATAGCAAACTGAGGAAGGTTTAGTTTTCAGAACATTTCGTCCACTTTCTTCCGTCCATTTCTTGCATTTTCTGCCATTGTCCGGAAGAAACGGAACACTGACAAGATTATTATTCAAAATGTGCTTTCACGAATGTGCAAGAATGCCAATTCAATTTCCGCATCAGTCCTACCTTCTCAATATTCCTTTTCTCGTTCTAGTCAACCGTGCAAATTGTTCTCAAAATCTAAATTATGACTGATTTACTTAAAAACAGTTTTGGATTAAAGCTGCAGTTTTGCTACACTATTCATAATCAAGGGTAGTTGAAACTTGTTTCATTAATACATGTGTTCTTTTGTAGGTTAAGGTTTTTCGAAAACTGTTTTTTTTAAAAATGCCCTGCATTTTTTCTTAGCAGTGTTGCTAAAAACGAAAAAGTGCTGAAAAAGTACATCTGCCACCCAAGAGCTAGAGCCACAAATACAATGGACGAAAGTCAACACACTACTGCAGAGTGCGAGAGTTGCGTGGAAATCCTCCATCTCACAATCCTTCGAATTTAGCTTTGAGTTGAGGACTCGACTCGTTTTCTCCACTCGTCAGTCGCACGTTCAACTTTCACAGAGGAGCAACACTTTGTTCGTCTCGCTCTCGAATTTGCAATCGAATCGAACACACAAACACGCGTTGCATTGTTTTCATTTTGCAAACACCAAATTGTGAAAACATTTCCAGATTTTCTAACTTTGAAAGTTATTTTTACGTGCGATACGATCGTTTACTTTACTGCCTGCGCCTGCAATTAAGTGCGCCAAAGAATTTCAGAACGAAAATTTGACTCATTCATTTGGCATTCATCAAAACAATAACAAACTTTCGGAAATATTTTCGTCTTCTACAAATGATTTTGAACCGGCTAATTAGCCTTTCTAAGGTACTCTACGTCTCGACGAAGACAAGGAATTTCGTTAAAGACTTGAATTGAGTTACACTCCACTAGTGTGTAAAAGTGCTTCTCGGAGTGAGAAAAAAGCTGAACGTAACGTGGTAAATACTCTTCCCGTGCCGTGCATCGAAATTCTCATTTTCGTGACTAATGACTTTTTAATTTGCCTTTAAAGGAAGTGAACTTGACGGATGTTTCACTACTGACTCCGCAGTGGAGTTCAAACTACAAGGTACTCTTTGTGCGTAAGTTCTCTGATTTCATGATTTCATTGCTGCCATTGACTCTGACTCAGTCAGCTCCAGCTCTGAGACGGAAGGACGTAAAGTCTGAAGGAAGAAAAATGAAAAATGTCACAGGGTGAGGAAAGGAAGAACGCGATTGCGATAACACAAATCTCATTTCATTTCCAACTCAACAGAATTCAATTAAACGGACGGATTTTGTAATCTCTAATCTCTATCCGAATCATACACTCCATCCAGGCAGGACTTGTACGGTTTTTTAAACTATTCCAGTGGGGAACGAAAGTGATTCCCAAAAAAAACACGTCGTCTCTATGATTGGATTTCTCCAGACTCAAGGCACTTCTTTTCCAGTTTTTATTAGAAGCTTGAACGCCGAAAAAAAAGTTTGGGTTCAATTTGAGTGAGTGACTGCTGTCGCGAATTGTCAACAAACAGTAGTACGAAAAATCAATCTATTTGATGCTCCCACATTCACATTGCATTTTGCATTACCCCACATATTTTATTTGCTGAAGGATTACATTCAGTCGGAGATCAAGTCAGTCAGGACAGGATCATCACCTGTCAACACCAGTCACCCAAACAATACGTACATTGTAGACTTGTCAACCTTCGCTCCACTGTCGCGTGAACGTGAACTATTATTCTTATTTTCTGTTCTACAAGTACGACCAATGCAAAAGCAAGCACAAAATACTCCGACCGACTACGTCATTGTTAGCAATTTGAATATACATACATACAGATAAACAAACACAACAATCAGAGCTGAGCCACCTGTGGTGTATTATTTTGGAACAACAACTTGTGGCCTAAGAAGTTTACTTAATATTACGATACGAATAACGGACAAAACAACCAAAGTGACTGCATACAATCACCACAAGTCACAATCGCAGTCGTATGGTTTCTGCAATCAATTCAGGTATGTTGAGTCTCATGACTTGTTTCTTGTATCTTGGTTTCTTATTCTTATGTTTTCCATTTGGATTGGATGGGCATAAAAACAGGGCTCTCACAATTCGCAGCAAGGGATGCACTAAATTATTCACACTACTTCCCCAGTCAAGTCTTTATCATTATCAACCTCAGACAACTCTGGTGCAATCAAGGCTTACATAAACTAACGCTAACGCTAAACTACAAGTTTGGCTGGAGTTTAAGTACTATTGCTTTTGCTGCTAAATCAAGGGTATTCCTTGGCTGAGTCTTGAGTCGAGTCTTTCTTGAGTTGTGCAAATTAAATAAGCAAGGGAAGTTGGATGTCACCTGGAGTTGAGCACAATTATGTGTTGTTATGTTTAATGTTTATGCTCTACGGATGCACATAAATATGTTTTGATGTAGTGAAATGATTATTAATTAAAAGATCTACCAACCTGTAGCTAAACTTCTTAGCTGTGCTAATTGACATAAATTAGGTCAGGTAGGTTGGCAGGGGGCAGGACGACGAAGAAGGATTCCCTCACTATATCATTCTTACCAAACTTTTAATACTCGTCAGTCCATTGCATTCACCATGTTTCTTAAATTTATTTTATGAGTGCTTTTGCAAGCTTAATTATAACTTACTTTTTTTCACACGAAGTGTCATAATCATTACTAAGATATCATCTCACCTCCCAGACTCAGCCAGCATTCCCAAGGCTTTGAAGCTTCGAGCTTTAGTATAAACCTAAGTCTTAGCAGCAGTGAACAAACTTGTTTTTTCATTCGTAAAATGAACTGACAATTTATAAACTATTTTATTCATAAAAGATGAATTGATGTTGGAAAATGTTTGCGCAGTGTTAACATAGAGTTTTCTCAAGTTTTAGTTGTAAGAAACCTTGTAAGTAAACATTCGCATAACTTCAAAAAACTACATTCTTTGCAGAAAGTAAAGTTTTGATTCTATTGTAAAAGTAAGTCTAAGAAGCAGAAGCAAACAGGAAGGAGCAGCCAAGTCTTCAAGTTTTCGTTCCTATTTTATGAAGAAAGGTGAAAACTGAAAAGGATTTTGCCAAGTTTTTTAAACATACATAAGCAAGCTGGTGTAGCCAATCATCCAAATGCCTTTGCCATCCCATGCTATCAGCTATAAACTCTGACTCTGGAGCCATGTCATGTATGTAGAGCTGCAAAGAGAGCCCAGTGGCCTCCAAAAGTCAGTCACGTTGTTAAAAGTGAAGTTTTGAAGGAAGGAGCTAGGAGCAGCATGAGCATGACTGAATTTGAGTTGATCGGTCTGTCAAGATACACATATGAAAGGATGGCCAAAAAGTTTTGTGTGAGAGCAGAACTAAAGCCAATGCAAATACAAGGCGAAAAAGCAAGGAAGCGATGCAAAATAAAGCCTAGAAGTCTATAGAACTGCATGGGTTTTATTATAAAGACTACATTACATAGTTCCCCATGCTCTACTAAGCTTGGCTATGAAATTCCAACTCAGCTGTCATTGACAGAGTTTAGATTTGTGTACGCTGTCTGTTCGATCGACTACAAATGTGGATAGGATGTCATTGGAGTTCAGGTCATGCCAACATGCCAAGTCAAAAATCACCTTCACATTTAACTCTTGAACAAATTGTGAAGTGAGTGGGGTGGCAAAATTTTGTCTTTTAGATTTTGCAAGTAAGTAGTTGGCTTTGGTAAGCAAATGTTGTAAAGTGCAGAATTTTGCACGCAAAATGTTGATGTAAGAATTAGAAGGAAGTGAACTTGGAAAGGTGCAACAAAAAAGTAAAGTGGAAATCCTTTTTGTCGAAAGAATGGAATGCAGTGGGATCCGTACGGATTCTTCTTCGACTAAAGAGCAGTGAGTTAGAGTTAGTACCAGTAAGAATGTGAATGTCGAGGGCTCTGAATTGACTGGATTGCATTGCAATGCAATTGCATGTGGAAATGTACTTTGTCTTGAGTGAGATTCGAGTTGCCTAAAGTTCCCTTGTTATGCGTTTTATAAAGTCCGAAAGATTTCCCATTACCATTCGTATTGTTCAGCGTCATCCTCTCCTCTCTTCTGCCGTTCAGTTCGGTTCACTTGTTGTGTGAGAGATGATTGAGTAACTATTTTATTCTTCTTCCTGGCTCAAGCTCAAGCTCGGACTCTTTTTTGTTAACCCTTTCGTTTCATTGAGTTTATTTTATGAATGTCCGTACTACTCTTCCGTGCTAAATACAATCACTCAATTGCTGGCTGGTGATGTACTTGCAAGTAAATTTTGGTAAAGGTGGGCAAGGTGTTGGGAGTTAACGACCTTTCTGAATTATACACCGATTCCACCCGTTGAGATTTTAACTTTAACTAGTACACTCGTCTCGCTCATCGTACTCAAAGGCACCTACTTTTTCCATTGTGATCGTATGGCTACAATGAATTGAATTGCTTTAGATTTTGTATTGTTCTTGAGGAAGACTTTCTGAATGCTGCAGAAGAAGAATGGTAATAGAGTGCGAGTGAAAATGTTTCGTGCTCAAGTTCTGTCTTGTGTTTGTGTGCGAAGGATGAGATGATGTTCCAGTTTCTCTCTCAAGTTGAATTTGAGTTCAGGTTGTTCTGGTCGAGTCTAGGCTTAGGCCGGTCGAGGCTCGGCTCGTGTGCATTGTGCATGTCTAGGAAGAATTTTCACTCTGAGATGATTTATCACCCTTTGTTTCACTTCACTTGACTCTGGGAAGAAATAAAGCTTAGCAAGGAGCAAGTTTGTGTTGTAAATGCTGTGCGGTGCATGACAGCACATGGTCTCGCTGAATTTTGCAGAAGCCGTGCCGGGAGTCAGCTTCTCTAGTTCTCTCTCTGGTCCGCCAAAACCGTCACATGTTGAGTTGATGAATGAGTGAATACTTTACTCTACAGTGTAGCATGTAGGCACAGATGCTGGGCATTTTATTGATTCTTAGACTTTTGACTTGACTTTGACGGTTCCAGTTGTCCGCTGCCCAGCATTTTCCCTATTTGCTGTGCGGTCCTGCTCGTTCTCCAAAGATTTCAAGTTTTTTGAACACAGCAGACTCCAGGCGGACGGGGAGGCAGGCAGGCTTTCTCTGGTTTTCTCATCAAGCTCTTAAACAACGTCTCTTTAAACTAGTAATTTGAGTGACTGAAACCTCTTGCGGCTCAAGGAGAAAGAAGGCCCGGACGTTTGCTATCTACTTCCGCTTGTTAGAACACCAAGGAGAGGATTTTGTTACAAGAATATTTCATTTGATCCTTTCCTGACGTTGGAAATGAGTTTGCCCCACAGAATTTGTAGTATTCTCGAGCGGTTAACAGACAAAACATAAAGTATGGATTTTTGCAAAGTTAGTGGGCCTGGGCATACAAACGTTAGTTGTGGAATTTGAGAGAGAACTGTTCCTTGAAGATAGTGGAGCTGGAGCACAGTGGAGCTCGAGTTTAGTGAATACCTTCAGTTCAGTTGCGTGGAATTCTCTTCATCCAAGTTTAGTTGAGGGAGATGGAGGCAGATAGTTGGAGTTTTGGAGGAGAGATTTATGGGTTTGGCGGAGAGAAGGTGGCAGAGCTAAGGCTCTTGTCATGTTTCTCCAGAATGGGCCATACATTCATTCTCATTGATTCTGTTTCGTCCGTCCTCTCCTTGCCTGAACAACTATCTTGGCTAGGCTCAACTTCTCCAGTTTTCCAGTCATACTAGTCAAAGCTTTAGCTATTCTACTCTACTCTACAATGAAACGTGTCTTGTTGTGGGAGAGGAGAGAGCAGCGCATCATTCAGGAAGGAAAGAGTGGCGCATTTGCTTCTGCTTCCCTCAACTCTTTCTTTGAGTGGCCAACCATGCATTGCATTGCATTACTTTTTAGAAGGTAACGCAACTTAATGCTTGAGGAGAATCCTGAAGAGAAGAAAATGGAGTGGATTGTTGATTTTCCCGGAGAAGATGCAAATTGAGGGAAAGCGTCAGCTTCAGCCTCAGTGGCGGAGAAAGCAAGCAGGAATAGAGTTGACGGCAGAGCAGCCGTGGCATACATGCTTTACATGTGAACGCAAAAGTGTCCATGTGTGCTTTTGCAGAAGAGACACGTCTTTCTTTACTGCTGAGAGTTGGGAGTGTACATAAGCTGTGACGGTTGAGTTGGCTCACTTTTGCTCGATATCTGGATCGAATAGGAATGAAATATTATTCTTCTTTTTCGTAAAATGCCGTGCCTAGCAGTGCATTTTCAGTTTTAAAGTGACTCTGTAACATATTCTCTCCAAGGAGCGACGACAAAGCGAAACTACATGCCTCTAAGCTGGGATAGTTTACTACTACTTCTGGCATTTGAGAGATGTGACTGTAGACACTGTTGAGGAGCAACTAGAGATGAAACTTGAGACTGAGACTGTGAGACTCAGCTCAGATAGGAATAGGAGTACTGTAGTACATATTCAGTTGGAGATCATTTATGTGCTTGTGCTTATATTTTATGTAGAACAGAACCGGGAGGGATAAAGAGAAGCTGAAGCTGGATTCTGGAAAAGTAGTAGTAGTAAAGTAAGTAAATGCTTCAGGACTAGTCAAGAAACTCGTGTAATGTTGAGTTGGCATGCAGGTAACTCATACAATAACGATGTGATGGTATGCCAGTTTGAATTCCTCTTGAGCGAAAAAAAAACATTTTTGTAATTTAAGCGATGACACACTCGGCATTAAGTTTCGTTGAATAAATGAGGCAAGCACGGCTGACTCACTGTATTGTTTCTTACTTGTCATTAAATAGAAATTAAGCACAACGTTAGTAAATTCCTGGATACGGGTGAGGTGGATTTTGGGTCAGAACCCTGTCAACCAAATTTTGCTACTTTACTTTTACTTATGATTATTGCATTTATTGTTCTTTGAACAAAACGTCAGAAGGAAACGTGTAAGAAATATTGTTGTACGCATTGCAAAATTCTACCGTTCACTGTACACTACGGCAGGGTTTGTTTTATTAATTCCTTCTTCGTAGAAAGGATGACCTTTAGCGTCGATCAAATTGAGTTTGTTTTGCCGGGCATTTCGCAAAAAAGGTTAAATCGTGGTGCACCTACCCTTATCAATCATGGTATCTTTCGTCGTCGTACGCTTGTTTTTGCTTTTGTAACTCAACCTGAAGGTTTCCAACCAATTACGTTAGCATTGTATTACTGCAATGCATAGTTGGGTATTGTTTTCCTTGCGTCTAGCGAAGGCCTCGGTGGTCAGAAATTGCTTCTTGAGTTCTAGCTAAAAATCTACCTGTTCGTGATTTTGCATAGCCAAAGTTATAAAGTTGACTCTTTGCTGTGTGTGTACCTTTCATTGCTTGAGAATACATGAGACGTTCACTCTTTTGTCAAGGCAAAGAACTTGTCACTTTCAAAAAATCAACACTGGTAGGTAATTCTCTACGGCTTTCCTAAGGCACGGCACGTCAAACCCGTAGCTAATTCTTTATGCTATATAAGCTTTGGCTCGGAGCAGATTTGTTCTATTTTTGGAATGATTGGTTGAAGAATGTAAAAAGTGCGTGTTGTTTCGAAGCTTCCAAGTTTCCACTAAACCCAAGTAGCAGTAGCAGTGCGTATCGGTCTAGCATTTATCTCATCAGAGGAATTGTTTGTCGTGGTAAAAGCCTAGGAACAAAAAGCATGGCCAAGGCAAGAGAAGCCGCAGCCGCAGCGAATGTTGTAAACTGCCCGTCCATTCCAAAATAATAATAAGACGAAAGGACCACACGATCGACGACCACAGCTGACGGCTCAAAGTCTCTGATTATCACGTTCACTTTCGTCGAGGAATAATTACTCATTTTCTCAATGAAGGATTGAGCCTGAGCTGGCTGGCTGGCACTGGCACAGAATGAAGCTGACAGACAGATCACATCACATTCCTATTTAACCCGCAGCCTTAAATCCAATCCAACTAAACACACAATCTAATCTAAACATAACACAGCTAGCTACTTCTGTATTTATCTGAGCTGCGTCATATCATTTCATCGTCGCCATAATCTCAGGTTAGACTCACAAGTCGCATCGCAACAACCCTTTATTTTAAAGGAACCCCAATTCAAAGGCGCATATCAGATGGCGACAGAGCTCCCTACATTCATTCATTCAAGAAACTAAACACCGTTTGTGTCTAGTACTTTGTAATGGAAAGGTAATGAATAGGTTTAAAGATACCTGCATTCAGCCGCAGTGGTGGTAGTAGTTTGTCTTTAGAAATAAACACAAGGTAAACGAAACAAGCTTTTGGAAAGATTTCATTTTCATATTTTTCGGCGGGCGATGAGAGAGTGAGAGAGACGAACAATATAGGATGCCCAACCCACACTCAGCATGCTTGGGTAAACCATATGGATATGGTGTACGGATGTATGTAAGCACGTTCGAGATTTTACGAAACATTGAATAAAAGAAAGAAAAAAAGTCGGGCTTTTGATAAGAATAGTGGAAGGTTAGGGAAGGAAGAAAAGGTTCGGATATGTGAAAGCATAATGAGGATATTACCCGTCATAACAGTCCTTCCTGAAAAGGTGGGAGCGCAAGGCCTGGTTCAGATATACAAAACATTACTAAGTTAAAAAAAAACGGTTGAAGTCTAGTATTCCCCGTACAAAGTTATTTGGTGTAACAAATCTCAGCAAGGCAAGGGTACTAGAGAAGACTTCAGGAGCCTTCAGGAGTAGGAAAAGTTGTGCAGTAGGTTGTACTTAGCTTCCCCACCTTGCATTTGATTTTGCCTCTCCCTATCAACTTTTTTTTGGTCACAATAAGATAACACTGAACTCGTACATTTTGTCTGGAGGCTACCTCTACAAATGTTCACCGAAAAGTTTCATGTAGAAGAATTTAAGTACGTACACATATTCAACGTTCTGCTTATGTGGAAAGATTTGATACGTCCAGGCAGGTTTGAAATCGGAATATGGACTTACTGGAAGGCTAAGGCATAAGGCTGGAGCGGGTCTGGATGAAAGCAAAAAAAATACTCCAAATCCTTATCCTCTGACAGATTTCTTCGGGTTGACTGAAAGGGGGGAACCTTAGAATATTGCACGGAATTGCAATACAGCCGATGGTTTAAGCCGTCCTCATCTTGTTGAGTTCACTTTACTAGGCTCAGTGAGTGTGAACTCAAGTGAGGATGAAAAACTGAAAGCCAAAATGAGATTGGGATGAGATTGGCTATTGGCAATCGCACTCTCCTTAGGTTACGTCTTTTTTGACTTGATTGTATTCTTTTGGTGACCGGCCGGTAAGTCAGGGCTGGCTAACATTTCATTATTCTCCGCCTTCATCCTGTTCACTCAAGTCCAGTTTGACTTGACATGCAAGCAAAATGGTAACAATATAATACAATTCTCAATGGAAACTAGCTTGGACTTGCGCGTGTGTATGTATCCTCATGTTCTAAATATTGAAACTTACTTGTCTCGAATACTCGAATAGTTTTTAACCTCGATCTTAGATAGAAACCGAGGTGAAATTTTGCTTCATAGAGGGTACTTTTGTGGTACTATCGGCTAAGTGACTTAAAATGTGGTGAAGATCGGATCTAAGATTTGGGCATCATTTGGAATTAAAAGCATTTTTCACTAAATGGTCATGAAACCTGAGTCACCTCACAACTTATCATGACAGTCATTAGTAAATTGAGTAAATCCTAAACAGAAGTGATGTGTGATGTGGGATTGGTGGATTTATGTTCTTCTGCAGCTCAAGTAAAGACTGCTGAGTCATTTCATTTGATGTTTAGAGGTTTTTTTGGAAACGTGTGGAATTTCTCTCTTAAGAGGATTCCGAAAGTCGAAAGTGCGTAAGAGTAATGTCGAATGTTGAGTAAATTTGCTGCATTGCATTGCATCGCTTTCTCGCACTACACTTGCACGAAGCAAGTGCACGAAGGACGAAGCCACGATCTGATGAAGGCTTTAAATAAATATGGAATAGAATGCGATTTTGATCTCATAAGTACGTACGATAAGTGAACTTACTAATGTTGTAGTAACCCACTCGCTACTACTATGTTCCAGAGATTTCGTAGTTGAGCGGCGGATGTTGTCGTACAACTCGGCTAGGCTCATAGGTAGGACGTCAATAACGTTGGCTAGACAAACAAGCGCTGTGAAAGGAGTGTGTTGTAGTTCGTTAGTTGGAGCCGATCGAAGTAGAGTTGTTGCAGTGAGAATTTAATTTGCAATGCAAAATTTAGGTTGATTCTCTGGATGGTTAGGAAAAGAGTGGTCGGGCTGGTTGGGCTGGTTGTGCACAGGTTTTGGCGAAAAGCTCGAGTATTTAGTTTTGAGGTTAGGTAGGAAGAGAAGGTTCATTAAAGTGTAACGTGACAAGAGGTTTAGTCGAAGGATGTTAATCGTTCCTACACACGTTTCTCTCTCAAACTTTTGACAAATGAGCAACCAGAGGAGAATTATCGTAGCGCCTAATGACATTCTGTTCGACTGGAAACCCTGACTTGCCTTTTGCTTGAGCTTTGCTGTAAATGTGCTGCTGCTAAACCTTCAGAAGAGCAGAGCAAACTATACAGTATGCTCGGACGGAACGGAGGTCCCGTTCATTTGAATTTCCAACATTGTACTCTTTGCCTTTGTTTTGTAATATTTGACTCTGTGTGGAAAATAAGTTAAAAGTTGGGAATAAAATTGAGGATGATGAAAGAAGCTCTAGCAAAGCATCGAAGCGAGGACTCTTCAGATGGAGCGAGCAGACATGCATGCAGATTGCAATTCCTTAGCATTTGGTTGTGCAAATATTAAGGATGTAGATGTAGGGGAATTGTAGTAAATTCATGTGATGTAACGTACGGTTGAATGGTTGGCGGGGAGCGGATTTATTTTGTTGAAAATAGAATGGATAGAAACTTTTGAGAGGATGGATGTAAGAGAAATCGAGTTGACTGACTTTTGTTGTTTTCTTAAGGACGAGAGTGTGAAGTGAGGTGCAGTGCTGCTGGTGCGTCTCTTCAGTCGGTTGTCGACTAAGATTTTGAGTCAAGTCTAGTAGTCCTCTCAGTCTTCAAATTCAGGAGTAAAGAATATAATGCAATGTTATAAGTTTTCCTCTTGAATGAGTGAAGAGTGAACTGAAAAGTGAAGTTGATGGGGAAGACACACACGGTGGTGTTCCTCCTGTACACATCATTCACGATTCACATTGGCATGAGCACAAACCAAACCAATGCATTCACTGAGAAACTAGGGAACATCCCAGCTAATAGGATTAAAAGACTTAGCTGTTCTAGAAACAAGTGAGGGAAAATATGTTTTTACAGGAGCTCAGATTGTCATCTAAATCAAAGTGGGAAAAAGTTAGCTTCTTCTCTTCTCTCCTCTTCTTTCCTCATCATCTACTTCCTATCGTGATTCATCTCGACTTGAATAGCCAACCCTACACTTGCACATTGCACTTCCTCCTTGTCGACTTGAAGCTTATCTATTAGTATTCCGTCATACTCATGTCTTATTCAAGAACTTTGGATTATGTTCTGTGTTTCGTCTTATTTGGTTTGGTTTGAGGTTTGGAGTTGGGGTGTACCGTGCCAGAGCTTGACTAACAAACCTGGCTAACGAAATTTCAAAAGTCGTCGACAGAATTACAAATATGTTTTCCCCCTTGGGTTTTGCCTTTGCCATGTATGTATTTGCTAAAGTCAGTGAAGTGTGTTGGAGTAGAAATGAATTTGACATTGACTTGTTTGGATTTCCCTAACGACGACACGTTCAATCGGCTGCTAGGCAACCATTTCTATTGTGCAACCATGACAACCGAATGCGTTAATAATATTGAAATAAAAGTACATAAGCTGTGTCAGTGCATGTAGTTTGGTTTATTTATTGCCTAGCAACATCAACGCCTGGTCGAGCAAGTTGCATGTTCAGCGTCCAACCAATCTGTTCTGTAATTCTACAGTACTATTTGATAGGAATTTTGATCCCAGGAGGTAATAAAATGTTAGGAAATTAGTAATTAGTGATGTAAGTGTCAGAATGGTATATCCAATTACATTTTTGAAGAGAATTTATGTTGCACAAGTGTATTTGTCTTGATTTATGAGAAAGTAGTAGTGAAAGGAGCTTTACGCTACGCTTAGGCGTCGGTTGGAAGCACGCAGTCACACTCCTAGCCAAGCCAAGTAATGTGTAAGACTCCGGCGGGCTGAGTGAGAAACTTACCGGGTATTTACACTTGGAAGCTAATGGAGTGTGAACGTTGAAACAGATGGTACGTTCACGTTCCTCCAGATTGGGAAGATGAGAGCAGATAGGATATGGCAGAGTTTTGCTGTTTCCGAAGATAGTGGAGCGGTGAATCCTTATTAGAGAAAAGAAGCTTTCATCATTTAATAGAGGAAGTCATTTAGCTGCTCTCCTACGAGCCGAGCGAGCGAACGATGCCGAAACTCCTGCCTGCCTGCCATACACAGTTGTTTTCTGCACATGCCACACATACACCACATGTGTGCTCTTGAATTGCTCCGACCAATAAAATACAAACAATACAAAAATACAATGTAAATGTAGTGCAGTGCCGGGGATGAAGGAACATAAGGGGATGAAGGAGACGTTTGTTTGAAGGCTAATCGGGCATAAAAGTCGGGGGTGGTATTGACCTCCTATTGACAAACGTCTCGATAAATCTTCCGCCATTCAGTTTTCCCAACAATAAATGTCAACTGTTCAAACAAGAGAGTGAGTCCATCCGTTCCAAAGCACCGAGCACCAAGACCTACCTTACGCTGCCTTGCCTTACTTACTTCACTTTTACTTTATTTAGATGGTGCCTTACAGTTCCGACCGACTAAACTGGAGAGTAGTAAGGCCTAAACATCTGTCGGGTCGCGTTCTATTCAAACATTCATTGCATTCAAGCCTAAACCCTGATTTAGGACGAGCAAGTTCCAATACGACGGCTGTCTAGTGAGTATGAATTGCATTTAGACACGGCCTTTTAGTAAATGCTTTTGTCCTACAAACTATGTCCTGGCTTTATTCTGTCAGAGTCACAAACAAACTTACTTTTACCTACTACCAGAAGTACCAGAAGTATAATACTGCGAATCCAACTGCCCTGCCAAACACGGTCTTTTCAGATCGCCCGAAAACGATCTATGTTCATTTTAGTTTCGAAACCAATCTGCTCTAACATCCTTCTGTTACCTGGAAGAATGCACATGGAATTGGAAACTTTAGAGTTTGTCCAATGAGTGAGATACAAAGAAATTTCCACACTCAGTTTTCTTTTGTGAGGGACACAGGATCCCCAAATTTGACATAAATAGCCTCAATTTCACATTCCCAACAATCTTAAACGTAGCAGTTTGGATTTTTGTGAAGAATTCGACGCTTTCGACGAGCAGCAGCAGTAAGTGCGTTGGCAAGATACGGGCCTTAAAAGTCTCAGATTTTTCTCTCTCCTTTTCTCCTTTCAATTCTGTGAATGCTGCTGTATGAATTTCACACTCTAGCGGCTCAACTGAATGGTGTATTTAATGTGAATAAATGGAATCTTTGGTCGAGTATAATCGGCTTTGAATTGCAGGTGTGAGTTAATTTTTTACCATAATATGACGTTTACGAGAAGATCGGAAATCTTCAAGAACGTTCACAAGATTCCTTATTGATTTCTGGTTCTTTTTTGAACCAAAAAGAAACTGATTTTTTTCTTCACCTCAGCCTCAGCCTGCTATCTAGCAGTCACAGCCTGGACAAAGTACATTGAATGTGCTGAGAGTGCGTTTGAAAAGTTGGATCCAAAGTCTGATAAATTACCCACATTGGAGACCCTAAGCCGCTGCCACATTGCATTGGCAGAGGCAGGAGGCAGAGCCACTGACATTGCGTGGTCTTTTTTCTTCTTCTTGGTTGGACTTTTACTTCCAACATTGGAAAAAGAGTTTGAGAGAATGAATTTCCTCATTTCTTGCGATTATATTTGTCGGATTATTTATTTGGCTCATTGCACTGCTCCTGACTCGGTTCGTGATCCGCTCCTAGACTCCTGGCCCTCTTCCACTTTCCATTACAACGCTGCTGCTGCTACACTTGTGTGTGGTAGTTGTGTTTTGTGTTGTATGTTTGGTTACTGGAATCTTAATCTTTGCTATGTTTTTTTGGATGAAGTGCAAATGCCAGTCGGAGTCGCAAGCAACCACTGATTGCGTGTACACCAACTACCATGTACTATAGATTTGTACACGAACAGGAGGCAGGGTAGACATGTTTTGGTTTTCTTCTCAAAGTACTCCTGCATGCATGCATGATTATATTTTGATTGAGATCCCACGCACTCACAACAACCGTCTACCGAACACTGCACACTTTACGTTCAAAAAGTTATGCATTTCTATTCGGAGCTAACAGGTTTGTTAGCCAAGAAAGTTTTTGGCCCTTCGTAGGACTAGGACTTCATATAAGCTCTCGCATGCAACTTTGGATTACTAGAGCAAACGTTAGATTTGGTTGGATGGATGGATGGATTGGATTTTACATGGCATGGAAATGGCAATTGAATGTTTTTATTCCATGCCTTGCCATGGCTTAGGCTATTGGTTGCATGCCTATCTCTTAAAAAATGAAAATATTATTTCGTGTTCAATGTAATATGTAGCCATGCATACACACACGTACTTATTACACTTCAATTGAGCATTTCGTGCATGTCGAGTTGAACTGATAAAAATCCCCGCCTCTATTTGTTGATTGTTAACAAGCTGAAGACAAACTCTTTTTTCCCAACTCCATGTTTACCTTTCCAATTGTAGGGTAGAAACGGACGTTTGAACCAACTAACTCTAATGCTGTAGTAGTTCACCAGTGCGGGAGTTAATTGTGATGTCATTTATGTAATTCTTGGCTTCAAGACCGGTCGGTATTGTTTTTCCGCGAGTTGAGTTTTAATAAGAGTCCCACTCTTTGCAAGTACAGGTAAAACGTAAGCAATAGACGAAAAATTTAAAAGTATTAAATACCGGGGAGAGACGAGGAGACGGTGACCCGCCCTTTTTCCCAGTCTGATTTCATCTGGGCGGATTGATTGTCTTCCTCTCATTCCATGCTTAGCTTGCTTTCTGTTTAAATGATGACGACTCCATGGAGTCAACTCAAGGTGTTATTATAACGCTTTTCTCTCAATGCAAGTGAACGTGAAGGAATTTGAAGGAAGGAAACCTCCGAGCCCACAGCCCAAGCTCGATGAGAATGAGCAGCCAAAGTTGGCAAAGAGGAATTTAGAAGTAGCACTCTGGTGCTGGGGAAGGCCTCCCGTTGTCGTAATTTTAATTTCTTTAAACAGTGGTTAAACTTTAACCGAAAATCCTACTCGAGACTCGGGAATGAATTTGTGTTTATCTTCGCTCCACATCACCCGTTGGGTATGTGTGATGCGAGCTTCGGAGAGCGAGATAGGGCCTTCCTTGAATTATTGTTTGCACTTGCTCTTGCACAGTTCCATTCCTAGCAATTCCGATAAAACTTTCGAAGCAACGAGCGCTGCGTACTTACATTTCATGTAGGGAAAGGTGCGTAAGAGTGAAATTTGAATTACCATAAATAAACAGTTTAATTATTCAGAATAAGTTGTTGTGCATTGTTTATGGTTAAAGAAGAGAAGCGAAAGGTTGCGTTTTCGTTTAAAGGCAAAGCCGATGCGATGGATCTGTTTGCAAGCAAGCAAGCAAAAGATCTTTTTTTCGTTTATAGCCTGTTCAAGTGACAAATAAATAAATAAATGAATAAACCTGTCCAAACTTTAACCAACCAATCTTTCTTTCTTTTTGTGAGTGCATTCTGATTGCATGCCATTCTTGGTGCATTGCATATTGTTAAAAGAAATTTTTTACATCTTGGTTGGTTATGTTTCTAATGAGAAAAGAGGTAAAGGGCACAAAGTGGCTGGCTGGACTAAATAAGGAGGGCAGAGAGATTAACCTGTCATCAGGTTAGTTGCGAAGTCAATTGTTATACCTCATGCAATACAGTTAGAATGCACCAGAATGGTCCAAGGACAGCCGGTGTCCACTCCAAAAGAGTAAAGTGGATAGTTGTCTCTCCAAGTGATTATAAATTTACTTAGTTGACAATTGACATTGGTTCTGGTTTGCTTTGGTCAGAGACACTTCACACTTGGGAAATGAACGAGTTTGTCTTATTAATTGGAGACGAGTGACGTGTTGGCTATGTCGCGCGGTCGAGTGGTAGTGGTGGCTCCGGCTCCAATGGAATGGAATGTCAGTCAGGCAGGAAAGCAAAGCAGGTTGCGTGGGATCTCAAGTTACGTACACTCTCAGCGAGTTGTGTAAATTTTACATGTGCCTTTTGGCTTGGCCACCACCACACCAGCACAGAGTCAGTCCAGTCACATCCACTTTTGTGAAAGAAATTGTTCTCGACAACCCCGAATGAATGGAAAAGGACAGATGGACAGTGCGTGATGCTCAGACCTTCTTGTTTTCTCGCCTTAAAGTGTGAACTTCTTAGCAAACCTTACACAAGAAGAAGAGGACGAGCAAGAAATTGCCCTTAATCTATAGTTTTGTAGGTGAAGCACGGCTACTGGATGGTGGTGGATCGATTTGAGTCTCATTTCGAACCAGTTTTCGTCCACCAGGTTTTATGGGAAAGTTAGGGTCTTCTTGGGAAGGTATTGTTTTTCGTTTTTGTGCATCTGTAGTAGTCGGGTGAGAAATGGAAAGTTTAGGTTCTCGGTCGGTCAGAGTTAGAGCAAAATTTCGGACGGACGGACGGTGGGCAATGGCAAAGGAAGGAAGAGCGGATCAGGTCCAGGAAATGAAGCCGGGAAGGATTGTCCGAAGAGAAAGCATGAGCTGCTGGAGAGTGTGTGGAGTGAGAGTCCACTTATTCTCTAGCAGAGGAAGCAATGTGAGAGATAAAGTTAGGATAGTATAGGTAGGTGTTCGTATGTAGCCTTGAAATTGGAATTGGTATGTGTTTCGGGTGCAATTTATTGACACTAACGTGACTGAACTAAACTACTTCTTTGCACCAACTCACACATACGGCAGGCTAGAAGAAGACCGACCGACTCTCTTCTTCGTCTCGTCTCCACCAATTCAATTAGGGAAAATCATTGATTTCCGTGCAGAGGGAAAAGCTTTGAGAGCTTAAGCTTACTTAGGATTGAGAAGAAAACGAGGAAAGAAGAAATCCTTTTCTTTTGGTGGGATGAGTTGAATGCAACCTTAATTTCTTTTTCTTTTGGGAAACACTCGATAAGTCAAGTTTGAGGTGCGTGTGAGCCAAAAGGCTGAGTTGAGTTGAGCGTCCACAACTAACTTGATGAAAGTATCGCCAATTGCGTCTCTCTCGTCTTCTTAAGTTAGCTCTCACTTCTCACAGCAAATTCAACGGAACCAACTTTTTCGTCATGCTTCTAGTTGGACCCGACCCTCTAATGCACTCACACCCCCATGTGAAGTGCGTGGTATCACCTTAAAAGAGTTGGAACAAGTTCTTAATTAACAACACTAGTTCCAAGTTCAACGACCAGCTCATTAGTGTCATCACAGTAATACATTTTATTGCCTGTCTGCTACAAGTCCCCCACGACTTGTTTGAGCAATGGGGCTGGCTTGGCTGGAGATGACCATAAGCCAAGGACGCACGGGCTCTACTTTCTGCATTCATGGGGTGAGGTTGAGGTTAGACCATTCGTATTTCAAACTTGGTTTGAAAAGGGGGAAAGGTCATTAGACACTCGACAGACATAGGAGTCCTCTGTTCCCAGTTGCACTCCAAAACTGCAATTGCATCCGGGGGAAAAGAAGATCGTTATTATTGGAGGAGTTGAGTGAGAGTGTGATTGGCGAGATAATCATGGAGTGCAGTGCAACTGCAATACCCTAGGAAGCAAAGTCTGACACCTCGTTTCGGTTTTCTGGCGTCATATTACTACTAGCCCTACAGGCCAAAGGCACCACTGCACTGCCTGTCTGCCTTTGGTCCGGATCGATACTCACAGTCATAAATAACATTTTGTGTGCGCTGTATGCCGGGTAGTTCACAGCCAGAACCGGGTATTACCCGAGACATGCATGCATGCCTGCGAACCATGCATAGGTATTCCATTTGATTAGTTAGATATTTTCTCCCATTTGTAAGTGTTTGTTTCTCCCCTGTAAATGGAAGCCAATCCAAAGCCGTGTTCTTGTACGACCCTCTGTGCTCACATTAACTATTCACACTCTGATTACCCAGGGGTCCGAGAACTTCGAACCTGACTATGGCTGCATGTACATATCTCTGCGATACGCTACGCACTTTACATGAAATACATTACGAGGTCGAAAGGTGCGTGAGCGAAGGCAAGGAATAATGGACAGCGGAATGAACTAGCTGTTAATTTCAAATCAGGTTATTAGAGTGGTCATGCACACAGCTAATTTTACTATTTTTGTTACAAAGGAGTGAGTGTGCTATGAATTTTGACGTTCCGCTTTCACTTTCTGTTATCTCTCGATCAGTAAGAATGAAAAGTGTTGAACTCTGATTAAAAGTAAAAGTCATTTTGAAAGGCAAGGCCCTGTTCACGTCGACGACGGTGACTGATGAAAAGACTGCGGGTGGCTAGCTAGTGCAACGCGTAACGTGGATCCCACGAGAGGTCAATCTGGGAATCGGAAATCAGAATGCCCGTCTCGGCACCACGATTTATGCAGTCTTCGTTTGCTGTGAAGCTGAATTAATGAGATACGCTAGGCTATTCCTAGTGGCACTGTTGACTTTGACGCTGACTCTGGCTCGTGTCACGGGTCGGGTTAAGTTACAAAATAGATATTGGCAGCCAGAGGTTTGACTTGTCTAGTCATCACCCCGACGAAGGGATGTTGTAATCGAAATCTAAAGGGAATTTGAGTGGCGCTTGACGTCTGAGCAAAATGTTGCTCCCCATTTCTATTTGAATTTCAAGATTTGGATTTCTGAATGGATAAATTCTCTTCGAAACTCGGGTGCCAATATGTGGAGCCCTGGAGCCGTTGGTAATTCGTAATTGGTATGGATGACCCCTGCTGAACTTAATGCGGGACAGCGGGTAGTTTTAATTGAATTCTGACTCACTCTCTGATAGGGAGTGAAAGTCCGGCAAAGCTCAGACCCAGACCACACGAACAAGTCAATTCTTTTATGCAATTTGATGGAATTGAATTCAGAATTCCTTTGCATTACGTTGGAGTCAAGCATGATTTGTCCTGCCGGCTGCTGCTGCCGTGTCGACATGATGTGATGTGATGCAAGTGATTGTGACTATATTTTGTTGACAGCCTCCACTCTTTGGACATGCTTGGTGACAACGCATTGTACATTAGCATTGACTTCAATCGGTGGTGTTGAAATTCGAGGTTACATTGCATTGCATTGGAGTTGAATTTCATTTGTCTCCTTTGTAACTCGAAGTCAAACTCTTTTTTTGATTTCCACTCATTGACTTTGAGTGTGTCGGATGAAGAGGAGAAGATCCCTCCGCAGCAAGTCTGCAGTTGCACTTTGAGAGTGAGACAGTGAGAGAGGCTTGAAATCAAGTTGAGGGATGGCAAATGCATTGCAATGTATTCTCATTTCAATTCCCCCATTCTATTACATTTATTTTAGCCGAGCATGTGTCGGCCGGCTATCGCTTGAGCATTATTCCGATTGGAAAATGATGAGATTGAAGACAAAGATTGAGATGATACTGAATGGTGGTGCGGTGAAGGGGACAATAACTTCACAAAGAGGCGTTTGACAAACACGTAAATCTATCATGATTCGTGATGGATACGATAATAACAAAACGTACAATACATTTTGCAATGATGCAATTTCTGTACAATGTACAGCGAAAGGCTTAGAATTCACGACTGAAGTAAGCATAAAAATCTGCTTTTACTTTCGTTCGAGTTAATAATAACAACATGGAGTTTGAAACTGAAACTGATTACGGCCAAATGAAAGGTTGTGTTTAGTTTTTGTAATAAGCTCGTAATTAGTGCTAAACAAATTGTGTGACAATTTTAAGTTTTCAATACAAATTGCAAACCTCGAAGCTAAGATAATGCAAAAATATGTATGTTCTCTTGTTGTTCAGCTCGAGTGATCGCAAATTAATGGGGAAGCGAGGAAGGTAGGTAGAGTGAAACATTCAAGCAGAACAGGGTCTAGCTACTAGCTGTGGCAAATTAAATGCAGAGGTGTAGTCGTATAGTATTCGTGGTATTCTTGGGCCGAGAGGAGCTTAAGTATTAATTACACAAGTAATTAGGAGGTAGGCAAGCACAGGTAGGTGGCCTGGCCAAGTCGGTTGTTTTACTTTACGCCAAACAGTTTCGGTTGGCTAACTTTTAGCACGGATTTTTGGATTATGAAGACCGTGCAATGCAGAACTACTACGACTACTGACTGCATGTTTTATTCACTCTGTGTGTTCTGTCCTAAAAACCTGGCATGGAGCTTGAGAGTTGACACGACAAGACAACATGAGAGGAGGAGGAGGGCGGGTAGTCCAAGTACTCCCCAGGGGGTAACATTACGTTTGTGTCTTTCCTCGCGCGGAATCCTTGTCAACACACACACATTTGCATTGCATTACATCACATTGTTCCAAATTCTTGTCGTGGAAAATATGGGAGGACCTTCCTTCTCGAATCTATTCTTGTGTAATAATTGCAGGCGAGGTAAATTCTTCACAGCGTACTTGTTCGGTGTCTTTTGATGAAGCTCAATGCTCAATCCATTCCAAAGATAGTTGAACGCTTGAGCTTGATATGAGCAGGTATCTGGCTGAGCTTTGCAAGGTTAACATACAAAGTGTGGGTTGATTTTTTTAAAAGTAGAAGGAAGGGGTACATTGATTGTTAACATGGATTTCTTTCTGTGTAATAATCTAAATCTGGGTTGAACTTCTAGTGGTGGTGTAATGTTGGTGTCATTGTACGAGTGCAAGAATGCATGCATAGGATGGCCAAGGCAGGGGGTAAAGTACATTAGAGGAAAACAAGACGAAAACCAAACAAAAACATGTTAAAAATTCATGAGTTTCTCTCTTAAAGACATGCTGGGCTGTACAGGGTTTTGTTGTGCTTTGGCCACAATGAAGGAATTTGTCCACTCGACTGATGTGATGATGAATTTGTGTTGGGATGATGAAGATGAAGTTGAGGCTACTTGCCCTTTGTAACCCATGAAACATGCATGCATGTTCCATTGCATTGCATTGTACTGCTTATGATTGATTTTCATACTTTGGAAGGGCAGAGTTTGGGCTTAGGCCGGGCTGAAACTTTAGACAGAGATTTGAGATTTGTGTTGCTGCATTGCATTGTACAGATTCACCTGTTGTATGTTATGTTGAGAAATTGTTGCATAACGTCGCGAGCTAAAATTTTGTTGGAGGCAGGCAATTTCATGTACAGACTGGGGGTCGGAGGACTCTTGAGAATGACTCTGGATAAAATGAAAATGGAATGGAAATGGTTACCTGAACATTTTGTACTTCTCGCAGCTGGAAGTGAAATGCTCCATCAAGTCAT
Source organism: Hymenaphorura dentifera (assembly GCA_034699705.1). Taxonomy (NCBI): domain Eukaryota; kingdom Metazoa; phylum Arthropoda; class Collembola; order Poduromorpha; family Onychiuridae; genus Hymenaphorura; species Hymenaphorura dentifera. The sequence goes on along the minus strand of JAQGCM010000590.1, from coordinate 727 downwards.
AATAAAACTGAGAGATGAGAAGGGTTCCTGAGTTCTGTTCTGAGCCTGGCTGACGAGACGTCAAAGTCCAAGTCATTCCTAATGGAATGGCTGTGATGGTTAGGAACCACAAACTCATGTTATATTATGTTATGTAATGTTTAATGCTAATGGCTCTCGGGAAGCAGGTTCGGTTGGGTTTGGTTGGTGGGAATGGGAATTGAAGGAATTTAGAATTCCGTCAAAATCGGAATGTCATCTCATCTCAGAGGAACCAACCAACTAGTCAGCCAGACTTACGTACATACGTATTTCAGTTCTCTTTTATTTGACGCGAGGTACTTACTCTGTCTGAACTGTGCAACAAAGAAAAACTATGCGTACTACAGAATATGTCAGCCAGCAACATAGGGCTGGATTGAATGGAAAGAATTAAAGTTGATGAAAGAAAATCTTTGCAACAAGAACTCTCACATAGAATTGAGCTCAGCTAAACTACCAAGCTTCTTTTCGGAGATCTGTCGTGTTATGCGTATGTGTCTTTCTTGCTTTGAAATTAGAGATTCTTGAATGAAAGTTTGGACACAATGGACCTCCAGCGAATAGTAGTGTACTGTAACGAAAAAAATGAATTGAATTGAGAACAGATTTTTTTTTTTTTCAAACGTTACTTTATTTTATTAGTCAAATAAAATTCAAAACCCAAAGAATGAATACAGAGAAAATAGACTAGAATTAACTAAGTTAC
>JAQGCM010000589.1:0-23294 GCA_034699705.1 Hymenaphorura dentifera | reverse complement strand
AACTTGGTTGCTAAACAATCTCAGGGTCACTTCTTGCACTATACTCTTCAATTATTAAATAATGTAAATATGAATAAATAATCAAATATTTTTTCTATGTTTTTGTATGAATAATAAATTCAAGGAGAATTCACTTTTTTGCTAGGTGATTGATCTATCACCTAGCAAAAAAGTGAATTCTCCTTGAATAAATTGTAGCGTCGATGCCTGGTCAAGTAAAATTTTGGCAAAATACGCAACAATTAATAATATTTGTTAAGCAACTGGAGATGTAATCAAGGAGGCACAATCAAGGAGGCACATTGCAAACATTTTATTTTTATGTACGATTGCAATGTGCACAATCAGTGAGTGTTCCATTTCTTCCGGCCAGTGCAGTGGAATAAATTGGACGAAATGTTCTGAAAACTAAACCTTCCAAAGCGGAACACTGCGCACATTTGATCTCTTGCGAATTTCACAGATCAACACAGGAATCGATTGCAGCTTTGCAGCGATCGCATAAGCTCCATGATCACGTCATATTGTTACTGTGATCTGGTCAGTCATATTACTACGAGATTATGATTAAATAATTATGGTAATTCTTGCAATAAAATTCAAGTTTTAGTCAATTCTTTCTGCATTAAAAACGATTGTCTTCGGCTGGCGAATTCGGTTAGCAAACTTAATATTTAATACACGTTATCACCGTTTTCGCAAAACTCGCTGATTCGAATTTCAATAACCTCTCTGCACAACAAAGCCAATAAGTATAAAGCTTGTACTGAAACTGAAATTTCTTAAAAGCTTTCCTCTAAGCCGAATTAATGTAGTAGTGCACTAAAATTCCAACGCTGTTAACTACTTCAGCAACTTCTGCACTCTCCAAAGTTCATTGTGGTTAATCATTGTCCAAGTATTTAGCAAACAGGCCTTCCGTGAAATTCTGAATAAGTTGAGTTTCGCTTTAAGTTTCGGAAGACTCCATCTGAATTCTACCCGAATCCTGCAATTCAGATTACCACTTCCGCTTCCGATTTTGGTTTCTGAGAAATTGGCCTCAAAATTGGTCAAACTTCACATATCTACTTCGGAAAAGGATGACTGAACGGGAGGTCATGAAATCGGTTTTGGTTTCCGGAATGAAACATTTGGGCTAGCCATCTATGATTGAAGCGAATGTTCGGTACGCTGAAGGTGGTAACGGTGAAAGGTTGTCGGGGAGCTTAAAAGTTGTCGGGACAAGAGTTGAAGTGGACATTAAGGAACCAATAGGTCTGAACAGATCTGAATAGGTCTGACTAGCTAGTATGCTCTTTAGCTGGCAGATTAGAAGAGAGTCTGAGCAGTAGTTGTCACTTGTCAGTTCATGATCTGAAAAACTCGGCAACATTGAGTGAAAGGGTTGAGCTTGAGTCTAACCGGTCCTCCCCTCAACATCACACCAAACACAAAAGACCCCTTTAGAGCCCCTTAAATTCTTTTATTCACTCATTAGCGAGGTGTCAGATGGAATGTGCTCTGCTCTTCGGCAACCAATTGCAGTCCTCCAAAACCAAACACCCAAGACCAACGATCCCAGCCGAATTGTATATTGCATGAATCAAGCCGAAAACCATAGCTAGCCTCACATCTTTCCAACTTCCTCAAACTCTCAGACTCACTCGGTTGCCAATTTTCTATTTAATTTCCTGAGCTATAACTCCGACATCCGAACTAGAAGAACTCCCTATCCCTGACCGTGTATCGCTTCATAAACTAAAACAAGAAGCAACCGGGATTTTGGCCAATTTACCCTGAGTCTTACTCGCATCTTTTTAGCCTATCGTCATCATAATCGTCCCATTTAATTCCTCATCTCATCTCTCAAGCCTCTTCGGAGGAATCCTTTGCTAATTCCTACCTTACCCATCTAAATGTGAATGTGATCAAAAACACAAATCGAGCCGGATTCGCATTTAAAGACTGACTCACAGTGTTGTGGACACAAAACGGTTATATTTATGACTTTAGGTTAGTAATTAGGGTGTTTGCAAAATTGAAGTACATTAAGAACTCGTGAAAAACGTGTTACAAACGTTTAGCCGCGACGCATTTGCACCCAATTCAATTAAGGCAGTTAACAATCAGTAATCAGGTGATTCAATGTTTGATAGTTTACTGGCCAAATACGTAATTGCAGTCTTCAGAACTATAATTTGTGTGTGAAAATGAGAAATTAGGGATAAAAACGCCGAAATGACATTTTGTGCAATATATAGGAAACATTTAAAAAATGAAACGTACGACCAGTTCAGTGACCTTTGACAATTCCTAGCAAATGCAATTAATATTGAATCTATTGAATTCGTAGAATAATTTATTGAAACTTTTATGAATGCCATAATTTGACCTTCTTAATAGTATTGGCTGTATGACAATTGACTAGTATTACCCGATGTAAAAGTACATGCAAGTTTGGCGTTCACTTATGATAACTTATGTGAATTGTATGACTTTCTGTTCCTTTAGGTTATAGCGAAGCAAAGAAATACATGAACAAAAGTGCAGTTGTGAGGAAGTGCCTTTCAGTTGAATGAATCACTGAAAAGTGATTGATTAAAAATATTCTTTGTTGCACATTGGGATAATTAGGAACCAGTGAAGCTGGATTTGTCCAAGCATTCAAAGTCCAACTGAATACTTCATACGTCTCCACGAAGGTAATCAATAAATTACCAAGAAGTCACAATTTTGCTGCAGAATGTCGTAGTTTTATTGCGTACCTTGTACCAGAACAATATTGAAAAATCCGATGTAGTCTTCTTTTGCACTTGCAAACTTGCATTGTGTTCCGTTGGAAGAATTTCATTCAATTCATCCGAGTTATCTGAAATAACACATAAAACGCTAAAATCTAGTCTTGATTAAAGTGGTGCTCCTTCTCGGCATCAAAGTGTTCGAAATCCGTAACAAATAGAATTGAATGATATAGGAAAATAAAGTTTACTTTGAATTTTTTATGCAGGCGGAAATATTTTATCGCCCGCATGGACGACGACAATCTAGATGAAGACTCTAATCGAGTTTCAGATTTAATTCAAGACAATAGCAGTGATTCTGGTTCCGAAGATGAAAATGGTGAGCTTATAAAATCAGAATTCACCTTCCGTAAATGTTTTCAAATATCAAAATACTAAAGGTAGCAATGGATCCTTTCAATTTTTTCAATCGAATTCTACAAGGCTCTCCAAAATATGCATATTTGAACAATGTAACATTTTTGTGGTCTGCATACTTGGAATACAAATATTTCAGCTTTTGTGCAAAAGTCGCAACTCCTGTAAACTTGTTTGGACTTGCAAATAGAAAACTGAATAAGGATTGCTAAATTTCATTTGAACTAACGTAAATGTTTGTGTACATTTTCGGATTTATTAGAAGCGGATGTGCACGATCAAGACGGAGATGCTGAAAGCGGAAGAGACACGAATGATGAATCTGACTCGGGAAGTGACTCTGGGGAGGATGAGTTGGGGTTCTCCTCCGATGCAAGCAATGGTGATTCTGAGAAATGTCCAATATGTCTTCAACGATTTAATGGCCAGGAAATAGGCGTTCCTGATAATTGTGAACATCATTTCTGTTTGCTTTGCATAGCTCAATGGGCGAAAGTAAGCATTACGCAAACAGACTCCCCGAAAGTCTAAATCGGGGAATTAAACTTAAATTGTGTTGTCCAATTTAGAAAGTGACAACATGCCCTATCGATCGAAAATCCTTCAACTCAATCATGGTCAAAAATGAATTAAATGGAGAAATCAAACACATTGAAGATGTTACTGCCAGGGACGCGACTTCTGTGGACTGGGATGAACAAGAATTAGACCCAACTTTTTGTGAAATATGCGGACACAGTGATAGAGAGGATAGACTACTTCTTTGTGACGGCTGTGATCTTGGGTTTCACCTGGAATGCTTGGAACCTGCGCTCGACGTGGTTCCAATTGACGATTGGTATTGCCCGCAATGTCTCAACCGCAGAAACGCAGTACGCAGATTTTCAATTTTAAGGCTTAATTATTTCTGAAATTAGACACTAAACACTTATTTTATTTACAGCTAGTCGAACCTGGACCGTCAACTAGTATAAGGGCTACGAACAGTTCGCGGCAATCCAGTCTTCGTGTTCCGCGGACTAGTCTAAGTAGACGAATTATGCAGCAAAGACAAATGGTCAGCTCCAGTTGCCAAACGGTACGTGTATCCGACCATACTCTGAATTCGGAAATGCATGTTTCATTACAAATTAGTAACGAGCGCTAAAAAATGTTCAAGGACTGCTAAGCTATCCATGAAACGTTACGCTAATAATGGCTGCATTTTCTTGCAGAAGCCAAAATTGACAAAAGAAACAAAATCTGGCAGACCCAGAAAGAAAGCGGGAACAAAGTCTAGAAGAAAATATAAAACTAAGGCTGGAAAACGAGTTCCAACCAGATCCAAAAGAAGACGGAAGAAACGCCGAGTCAAGAGGACAACTAATGCTACGACAAGAAATCCTAACCGATGCCGGGTTGCTCAGCAAATGAAGCCAACCACAGCTAAGGGACGTTTGGCCCAAAACTTGGGGTTAATTCTTCCGAGGACAGGTCAGCCTCTCATTGGCTTACCATCTTATCGACCAACAAACGTTTCGCCCAAGGGTGCAGGGAGCAGAGCTCCGCAAAGAAGAAAACGCTATCAAGACGGTATAGCACCTTCGCTCAGTTTGTTCGGGTCACCCTACGATTTATCCGAATGCCTTGCAACTGTGTAAGTACCACTCCGGGATTCTCGCTCTTGTATGCAATTCAGAGAATAAAAAATTGACAAGAATTTTGGGGAATTTAGATCTGATGACGAAGGTTCGGTTGGAGTTGCTCGTGTCCAACCTTTCCCACACATCGGAATGCCAAGAAAACTTTCAATAGGAGCCGGACTTAGAAGTATCGAGCCGCTCAATCTTTCTTCGAGTTCGAATGTGTTAGGTCCCATTTTGAACAGTCAGAGCATGTTACACGTCCGTGCAGCTCGAAATTTGACTTCTACCCTATCAATCTCCAGTGATAAATTTTTCAGTATTCCTCCTCTGTCCATGAATAGGGAACTTGATAATGACTCCAGCGGATATGATTCAGCTCTTGGGAACGGCGAATTTCCTGCAAACACTCCGCAGCCAAATTCTACCTTCGGCGTACCTTTTCTGTCAGCTGCGGGAGGTAACTCGTCATCCTCGATCCGCCCAAATTCTTCAAATAACAGTGATTCAAACAGCACTACAAACTCCGGAACAAGTAATGCGTCTGATAGAAACTCTTCTGGCGGCGGTAATGGTGCACCCAACTCAATGCAGTATCGTCCCGGACTTCAGTCTAATACGAACGACGGAGATGGGCTTGGATACGCAAGATATGTATTTCCGCCTGCCCAGGGTGTTGGAAACCCCATTCTGAAGGAGACAGAACCTGAACAACCGGATTCTAAAGCAGCTGAAGATGAAGATGACGATTATAATATTTACAGTGATATTGAAGGTGTGCAAGAAATACTTTTTGTGTATACTTTGTAATAGGTGCTGACACCTGTTGAGGATTTGTTCAGTAAACGTTCAGCACGGGAAATAAATGTATTTGGCATTTAGGATCACTAACCAATTAAATTTCTATTTCAGAGGAACCAAAGGAAGACGCTTCCGCTAATGAAGGAACAATTAACACACAAGAATCTGTGGCTAAGGTTGAGGATGTTGAGCCTGGCAAGAAAGACCACGATAGCGACTCTGACATGGTGATTGATGAGGAGTTACCTGCAGGCGTCCCAGGCTCGCAGGAACGGGAAGCCAGAAATAGCGTTGAGTCACAGCTTGCTCCAACTCCAACTTTAAACTTGGGTCCTATGCCAGAAGAAAAGGAAGCCGAAAGTGTTGGTGAACCAACTAATACAGGTGTATCGAAAGCTGATCAGGGAAGCTTTCCTGCACCTCATCTTGACTCGGACTCTGACGAAAGCATACCACTTCCCGACTCGACTCCGCCACCCTCCAACATTGCACTTCCTGAAGAACTCGAAGAAGAAGATGTCGTGTATTTACCACAGGACAATTCCATAAAAAAGGACGAATATGATCCTTCTCAGCCACTGACTTCCAGTGAGGACGACGAGGAAACTCTTCCAATAAGTCTACCGGCTAAAGTTAGCACTGACTCTGGATCGGGAGGAACAAAGCCGGTCCCTGCAGGGTCTAGTGGAACCAAGAAAATCGCAAAGATTCCGTCGAGCGATGACGATAATGAAGACGAGATAGATTTAAACTCAATTCCTATGCCTAGCGACGAGTACCGCCGCCCGACTATCCAGTTCTCGATTCCATCAAGGCATCGTCTTATTCCAATCAGCTCACTCATAAAACGGCAAAAAGGTGTCATGCGAAAAGAAACAAAAGTAGGGGCTACGCAGTCATTTCAATCAGAAATATCAAAAGCGTTTGGAACTGAAAAAGGAGAAGACGAAGAAGACGAAGAAAGCGTTGGAGGAAAACCAGCCAACGAATCAGTTGGTGACCAACCAATTGTGGAAAAAGTTTCTCTTGTCGCTGAAATATTTGGTTCAGATGACGATGAAGATGAAATAGTATTGAGCAAGGTAGTTGCTGCAGAGTCGGATAAGGTCATGGCAGTGCCCTCTACTTCTGACCCGGTTTCTAGTAATCTCAGTGAGGAAGTACAGGCGGGTTTGCCGGAAATAACAACCGGAGGACCTGGTTTAAATGAAATAGATGCGTCCGGTTCCGGTGAAAGCAGGTGGAAGAAAATTGTCCAAGATGAAGTCCCAATAATTGTTCCAATAATTGCTCAAATAATTGCTCCAATAATTGCTCCAATAATTCCTGCTGCTGTTACGGAAGTGCCAACTTTACCCGTCACCGTTCCGCCGCCAGTATTATGTGTAGACGATGTCGAAGTCATCGAGGTCAACAGCGGTCACGTGAACAATAAGAAAGCACGCGCAGAAGGAAGTCGTGGTAGACTAGCAGGAGCAGGCAAAGTAAGTGGATCATTCTTAGAGTCAATTTCGGATGAAGAGAACGAGTTTGACAATTCATCATTAAAGATGACTGCCGGGAAACGGAAGGATAAAGTTGTGAAAGACCATAGAACTTTGCCAAGAAAGGAAGTTCTTGCTGTGGCAGCAAAGAATAGTAAGAAGGAAATTGAGTCAGAGAAGGACACAGGTAGGAGAGTTCAAAAACGAAGACGATCTGTGTCGCCAAATACTCCTAGCAATTACGAAGAGGGGGAAATAAGTGAATCTCCAGACAAAAAGAAACGAAAGCCAAGGAAAACCAAGAGAAAGCACCGGAGGAAGAGTCGGGATGGCGGGGAGTCAGATTCAATGTCGTCGAAGGGTGTTTTTTCTGACAAGCAAGGTCAAGGGCCACACTCCTCATCCTCTGAGGAAGAAGGAAGAAGAGGAATACCTTGGAAGAAACCGTCAAAGTCCACCAAAGAACGCAATTACAGGTTAGTTTTTTAGTGCATTTGGTTTAGCACCGCTTAAACAAATATCAGAGCACTAATATTTAATTTTAAATAATCAAAGGGATGGGAAGCCAAAGACGGAAGAAAAATTCTTCAGAGAAAAGGAAAAGAGAGGCGATCCGAATACTCCAGCTGAACGTAGAAAACAATCTCCAGGAACAAGCACGAAGAAAGCTAGGAGTAAAGACCGTGATCAGGAGAAAGCCATTGCGTTGGACAGTAAAAGAGGATACCGCCGATCTGTTTCAAAATCGCCTTTGCCGTGGCGCTCAACTTCCCGAAGTGTATCCAAATCGAAGACGACTAGGCCTAGAAGAAAATCGAACTCGAGTTCACCGAATAAATCATTGGGTTCTCGATCACCTTCAGTTCACGGACATTCGCGGTAAGTTCTTTTACTAAATAGTGTCAAATTCTCCATTATTGTTATTTTAATACTTATTTCAGTTTAGTTCATACTATGTACTTCTATTGAAATACAGCTTGGCTTCGAGTAGATCTCCAAGGTCGCGGCGATGGAAACGACGAAGGCGACATTCTGTTTCTCAAAGGCGCGGATTTAGATCTCGTTCTCGAAGCCGGACTCCCCCAAGAGTCAGGTCTCGCAGCCCTGCTAAACGTACTCATACTAGACGAAGAAGTCGTAGTTTAAGTAGCAGAGAGAGGAAAAGGTTGAGGAGGCGTTCTGGCTCCAGCAGTAGCGGTAGTCGAGACAGATCAGTATCGCCGCGAACTAAGGCGCACAAGAAGACAAATTTTGAGGATAAATTGCCCAAGAAATGCAAAAAGGATAAGGAAAAGCCTGCGAAGGACAAACCTAATCCTCAAGAACTGCCGCAACAGAAAGATAAAGAAAAAGATAAGGACAAAAAACGAAAAAGACGTAAACGGGAAAAATCTGCATCTCCGGCGAAAGAGATATTCACTGATGGAGATAGCATTGTCGTGAGTCTCAATTTCCAAAAATCCAAGGAGGTATCCGGCGCTACGTCAAGTGCCAATAATGGAAAGGACGCTTCCGCAACCGGTAAAAATGAACACGATCTTACTGATCAGCGCAAGCGAAAAGGAAAGCATTCACGAAAGTCGTCTACCGATAGAGATGGAAAGTCGAAGCCCCTTAAGAAGACGATTCTAATTGATTTAGAAAGTTCTCCGATACAAGAACAAAACATCGGAGTTTCGCCTACATTGATAGTGTTAAGTGATGATGAGGACGGTTTGTTGGAATCGTCAAGGCCAATGTCTGGGAAGTCCGGGCGAGGAAGAGATGGTGGCAGTGATCGTGACGGAGTCGCTGTGAGCACGACATCTGTGGGGAATCTACATGATGTCTCACCTGCCTACCGACATAGCGGTCACGGTGTCCCTGCTGATAGCACTCAGCTTCAGCCCCAGCAGAGTGACTCACATGCACACTTGGCTAATTCATTGAATTTCTCTCATGGGTCTGTGTCCGGGGATGAGGGAAGTTTGTCTTCGCCAACAAGGGGAGGAGACTCTTTGGTTACGTCAACCAGAGACTCTGTGGAAATTCCTCTTCCTCATGACGAAGACACTCTTAGTCCTTCCTCTCCTCAACCCCCTCAAGCCAGGACAAAATCACCAAATACCCCTCCTTTACCACCCGGTACACCACCGTTAGACAAAGTGATATCAACAGAGGGGTCATCGCACCAAGATCCCCGTTCCTTAAGTCCTTCTCCGCCCATGGGAATGGGACAAACTCTTCCGCTAAGTCTACCACCTCCTCCTGGAATTAATCTGGGGATGGGTAGCAGACCCATGGGCATTGGAAACATACCAGGCCTTTTCCCTTCCTCCAGCATGACAATGGGCTCAAATAATTTGAGCGGAATATCATCTGCGCCAGCCCCAATTGTTATTCCTACACCCCCGCCAGCACAAATTAGGTTTAATCCTTCTGTACTGAATGCCAATGTAATTGCGAGCGTTGCCAACGCGTTGTATGCTCCTCTCCTTGCTGCCAAACAACTTCAACAACAACAACAACAAGCGTTAGGACGATTTCCAATTCAGATGAATAGTGGAATTAGCAATCTGAGAGTTGGGGATCGCCAAGGTCAAGGAACAGTTTTGCTTCCGAAAAATCAGAACTCGCATTCATCGAATAATCGGCGAGGTGGCGAAGGAGGTGACTCACCCTTTTCACCAAACAGTAGTGAAGGTGACGATCTTTTTGAGCCACCAACAGAAAAGTCTAAAAGTCCAAAAGACGACCGCCAAACAATGAATAGTTACGGTGGCTCGAACCAAGACAAGAGTGACCGTTCTAGCGGTGGACCTGGGAATTCATCGAGTGGAGGCGGACATAGTAGTGGAAATGGGGGGAAGGGAAAGAATGTGAAACTGTTTGACACTCTCTTTGGGGGGTCTGCGGTTGTGAAGAAATCGAATCAAGTACAACCAGGATCACATCAACACAAGTCAACCCATCCCGACAAGTCATTTAAGCCTAAATTAGCGCATAAGCAGAAGACGAATAGGAAAGGTTAGAGGAGTTGCCAATTTGATTCTAATCTTTTTTCTGCGAATGTAGCACGAGTTTGGTTAACATGAACATTTATTTCTTAGCTCAAAAGAAGGAAATCGTAAAAATTAGCGAAGGTGAACTTCGTTTATCCGAGGATGTTCCAACATCTGCAGTCGAATTGCGAGTCAAAGAGAAAGTAAGTCAAACTAGTGTAGAAGAAATCGTGCAAAACGATATTTCTAGGAAATCCATTGTTCACAGACTAATTCAAATATTGTCGACCAATATGAATATTGTCGACTAATTTAGCTTGATTTGCAGTTTTTGAAGAAGTTGAATCGCCAAGAAAGGGTTGTGGAAGAAGTGAAGCTATCTCTCAAACCTCACTATAGTAAAAAGCATGTAAACAAGGATGAGTACAAGGAAATTCTAAGGAGGGCAGTTCCAAAGGTTGATTTGTGTTAAAAAATCTGTTTTTTTTTGCATGCACAAGGAAACCTTTGATAATTTACACCTTAAGATTCGTGTTTTTATTTTGTAAAATTCTAGATATGCCACAATAAATCTGGGGAAATAAATCCTTTCAAGATTAAGGAACTGATCGAAGCTTACGTGAAGAAGTTTCGGAAGAATAGAAAACCTTAGTAAGTGTGATTCACATGTTTAATGGGATTTTTTGTCTTAATTTCAAGAATTAGGCGTACAGCTCCAATGGATTTATTTAGATTATAAGGCACATATATTGGACACATTGCAATGATTATGTGGCCAACTAGTTTAAGAACAGGAACTAAAAAATTGAATCTATCTATTATTGCAGGTACGCAGTTCCTACTACTATTCTCTCTTCTAATAGATTTCCTACGTGTGAACTGTGAACTTATGGATATGGACCTACAAGATTTGCTACAGAACCGATGTCACTTGTCATTTTTGACATGAACTATAATGTAACTACACCTTAAAAATACAATCTGAAGTGGTAATACTATTGTGTTCCAAGAGTCAATTTTCAGTTATAGAGCTAGAAACAATTTTGAAGCAGCAGTCGTATAACCTAACATTATTGACCACAGACAGTGCAGTTGCTACCGCTTTTCATTTCAAAAAATTCTATTTTCTCTCTGGTTTTATGTGTTACAGAAGTTATATTAGCTAAGAAGAGGTTCAGATCCATTTTATACTGATGTATTGGTATCCGAATTGCAAGCAGGAACCGAAATCACCAATCCTACCTTATCTCAAACAAAATTGATTTGGTCTAAAAAAAAAATAGATGAAAAAAGTGGTGACTGGCCTTTTCTTAGCCATAGCCTGAGTAGCAAAACTGAAAAATGCAAAAGCTCACTAATTTCAAAATACCTTCTGTACCCAGTCCAACATCAAGCAGCAAGTATTCTTTCCTTTAATGTTACATAATGAACAATAAAATTTGGCCAAAATCCACAAGTCTCTCAAGTTTGTGTTGATTCTTGCAACAACTGCAACTACAGTGCGTAAAAAATTGTAGCTTGAATACAGCCCTACCCATGTCCTTAATACTGACTTTACCAAAGCTTTCCCCTCTTTGTGTATTTGACTGTCCAAAAGCAAACTGTTAATTAGTTAAAACCAGTATAAAATTTATATCAGCATGCCCCTATGCATGCTATTAATTATTTATGTTGTGATAGTTCAATATCAATTATGAAAAAATTGCAATACACTGTAAATTATGTAACTAGAGATAAGATTAATCAAAATGAATATCAACAGTACCATGAGTAATAAAAAATAAATTTTATCAAACCGTCTACATTTCCATTCTGAACTAATTCCTACTGTGCTGTAGTAAGATTAGCCAAGGCTTTTTCTAATTTCAATATGAAATTTTGCATTAATTTCACCCTAATCCATATAAAATAGAAACCGGATTCCTTCGAATCATTTTAAATATTATTCTGGACTGCGAGCGTTTTGAAGGATGAGGTCAAAAACAGACCGTTAAGAGCGAAAAAGCAGAAGTTTGCTCGTTTATGAAATAAAATGTGTACAACTTGTTAACGCGAAATTGGACAAGTCTTACGGCTCGCACCGCACAACTTCATGAGGGTATACACAAGATTGGGTGCAACAATGTCTAAAAGTCTGATATATATAATTCAATTATAAGGAGAATTTCACTTTTGACAAATCGTGTTGGCTAATTCTAGCCGTGCCCTAGTATATGGAATTTAAGACCAGAATTTAACGTAGCTTGTAGCGTATCCGAGCGTGAGGCACGGCTCAATCTAAGATGGCTGTGTAGTAAGCTCAGTCAGATCTTGTCGACTCGATCGAGTGACAACCAAAGGATAAAATCAATAGCCTTGTTCGCCTTTTGATAAATTTTTCAAGCTAGGGATGATGGTGATGGTGAATGGCGATGGTCATTGCAATTTTCAATTTAGATTTGTTGCATTGGACTCTTTTTATGCGCAATACTTATTCTCCTAGGATAGTTCCAGTTCCAAGTTACAACTGACGCGACCAGTACATTTCAATATTAGCATCCGTGTACCGGTCGTCTCAACTTCATTCTTCTCCGATCCGAACCACCAAGATGGTCAATTAATCCAAAACATCTGAATCCTCCTCAAACGTTTTCTGAACAAATAAATATTTCCTTGCAAGTTTCCAGGCTCGTTGTTCTGTCTGCCTCAATTAATTCGTGATTAAACTCGAATTAAAAAAATATTAATAGTACATAAAATTGTGAGTTTAATTTTTAATGGACTTATCCTCAGCTCGGAAATAGAGCACAAGAAACTCAGAAAATGATTGGTGAAAAGATTTTCCCCTACTCGACTATTCTTATTCTTCTTTTTGCCTTCGGTGGATTCCATCCCTTGGCAATAAATGCGCAAGATTCACCAGTTAACATCTGTAAGTTCAATTTTATTCTTTTGCATTTTTCTGCACATAAAAGTTAAATCTTCCTTCTGTATTGGTACATGGCAAATAGCTACTGAATATGTTAGAATAAAGTGTAAAGTTTTTACTCGCAAAACTTATTGGAACGTTAACAATAATACCTTCCATGAAATTTACTGCTAGGAAATTTAAAAACTTCTGTAACTAAATTTCTGCAAATGTTTTGCTTTACAAAATAATAGCTTCAATTAGAGAAGCGACAAACACGTCTATTTCATGCAGCAGTTTTCTCTAAATATTAAATATCGTGGACAAAATGTATGGCAAACGAGAAGTACCCGGAAATGGCAAAAACCGGTCAGCAAGATTCGGATAACAATTTAGCGCACAAACTTGTTTTTTACAAGCTGTGCTTGCATTTGCAAAGTCAAAATTGTTGTTGAAACGGTTTTATTCAAAATACTTGAAATCATTATTAGCAAGTATTTGAACGTTCTAGAATTTACAGATTTTATAAATTTTTACTTGTCTGAAATCCGGAATGCTTATAAAAAGTGGACAAAAATTATTGTGAATGAAATGGAATCAAGAATAAAAAATGCGAATTCTGCAGCGAAAGTTGCGATTGTCGAATTGTAGAACCAAATATATGCATTTGAAGTTGGACAATAGGTGTTGTACAAGCACATACTACACTTGTGATTATTTATTAGGATCAAACCAACACAAATTCCATGCATTAATAATTTCGTCTTTATCTAAGGTCCAACTCTTTCCATTTGCTTATCGCTCAAAGCTTTTCCTGAGTTTGCACAGAATCCAAAACTGTTTCCAATTCATACAAAATTAATGGAGTGTGGCGAGAATGTGGCCAACAAAGCACCCAAGCAAGAGTTTCAAGATTGTGTCACTCGTCATACTCAATCCAGTACACTTTTTGCTAATCAGTTAGCATTCACGTCCTGCCAGTTCTGTGCTTAAAAACCCTGGAAACGAATATCAAAACCTCATAAAAATTTCAGAGAGAAAGTCCGTTCCGTGACACGAAATTTCATTTTGTGTGTCAGTGTCAAGAAAGAAGTTGGTCTTTCAGAATGTATGTATGCTCAACAAAACTTTTGGGGTTGCATGCTGAAACTCTCTAGACTCTTCTCAAAGAACTCCTGCACTTCAAAAAGAAGAAGCGTTAAATGTCCGAGTGATGAGCATCGATCTGATTAGACATATCGAAAATGTCCACAAGAATGGCTCTCAATTATTCATAGAATCGATAAAGAAAAATAGAACAGTCCAGAACAACTTCATATACACTTAAATTCTAGGCTACAATTCCTAATTACATTGAACAATTTACCTGTCGTCGGTTCAGGAAAAAGAAGTATGGGACGACATAATGTTCACAAAATGAACCCTTACTCAACATTCATTTGTAAGAAAGCAGAAGGTTGTAGGGTATTCTGGAAACATGTATATAAGATGACATGTTTTTATGCAGTTAGTCGTCAAGCACTTGCGATTTGTTACCTTGAAACAAAAATTCTAAATTTGTTTCTCAGCTTGCTTACCTTCCAAGTTAAAATTATTGGTTCGATGCTAAAGTAGTTACGACAAAATTGGAAAATTTAGGCAAATACAAACCAATTACTGAAGTACCGTCTGAACATTGAGTATTGATGAATCTCTACCGAATTTAAGGCGAATGCAAGCATTTCTGAAAATCCGTCTGAACATTGATGAATATCCTGAATGTCAAAAGTCAAATTTCGCTGATATAGCGGAAATCCATTTTCAATTCCCTCAATAATAGTGCTAGAGTAGATTCCAACGCTTGCAAACATTGGCAATTGGGATTTTCCGGCTGAAACCTTTCAGTATTAATAAGACTGAATACAAATAATTTTTCTAAAACTATTGCTTGGAACCCTTCGCGAGGATATAGAATGTTACTGTTGCATAACATGAGTTTTGATTTTTCTACCAACAGTGTTCATTTACCAAGAAGAAGAGATCACAAAGCTATTCAATGTTAGTCTGCAATACATCAAAAATAATCCAAGTCTGAAAGTTAACATTGGAACTGTTCATCGGTTTCTATCGAATGGGACTGAAGCTCTGAAATTGACGAAAGAATGTAAGTATTCTTCGAACCGAGCAACCAATCCTTTGACATTATTTGTTATCGTCGCAAGGCATTTAGCATTTAACAGAATCAAATTTTTTCTTTTCGCTTAAATTTTTGATACAGAATGATTACTGAAGTAGTGCTGTGCTGACTGTTATAATTTGTTCAAAATTGGCAGTATTGCAGCAGCGAGTAGGCAGACAAAATAGAATAAGCACAAAATAAACCAAAATAACTTGATTGTCGACTGCGTAAAATTCAATGCATTCGTGTTGTCCAATTCCACATGTCATTACAGTTAATTTTTGAATTCCTAACAGTTTGTGAGTACGTTGACAAAATCATGCAGTTGGAAGATAAACCTGATGTTGCAATTGACTATACAAGAGCTGGAATTCCATCGGAGGCTATAAAGATTGTTCTAAAAACGATTCAGATGCCGACAATTGCTGCAACGTTTGGTCAAGAAGGCGACGTGAGGTAGACTGTTAGACCAATTTTAGAGATTGAATTTCTGATTGCAAAGTTACAATTAAACTGGCGAAATCAAGAGAAAACTGCAATTTTGTAGGAGCGATTAAAAAAATGTTGTTTTGGACATTTCAGAGAATGGCGAGATCTTGATGAGAAGCAAAAGAAGTATTTGCTTCAAGTGTCACCTCCAGCTGATGTATTGGTACAGTCTGTTCGCTCCATTGTAGACAAACAAAACATGACGAGTGCAGTTCTTCTTTTCGACAACCAATACGGTTAGATTTTTATCATTTATAATTTATATTAAAAGCAGTACTGCCAAAGTGGTGCTGGATAGGAAGTTGGGCTAAAAATTGTAAAACGCTATGATTTGGGCACAAATGTGGCCGTGGTCGTTAAAATTTCAAAGTTTCCATTTTAGCATTTTGAATTGTAAAAGGTGAAACCAGAACTGAAAGAATACTAGGTGATTTGAGGGCAAGAATATTTTGGCAATCCTTCAGTTAGATAAACTCTTCACCAGTAACGCTTACAGGGCTTCTAATGTAGTGCTGCGGATTTTTAATTATAGAGATGTACCACAAGTACAAATCCTTGCTTCAGAACATGCCGACTCGTCATTTGCTGACAAAAATAGAGACGGCCGATAAGCAAGTTGGTCAAATTCACAAACTTGTGCATGTGGATATCGTCAACTTTTTTATTGCTGCAACTCCGCCACAAATTTCTGAAATTTTGGGCAAAGCTTCAAATCCACAAGCTGAAGATGGACCGTACTTCAGTGACGAGTTTGCCTGGTACTCAATGTCTATGGTATGTATTGTATTTGGAATTTCGTTAAAACCTTTAAATAGCCGGTGTTGGTAACAATGTGCTTGTTGTAGTAAATGTACCACTGTGTAACAAAATTGAATTGAAACAGGTGCCAGACATGCCGACATGTCAAACATGTCAAATGGAAACCTCATTGGTTCACTTGAGTCCAGTGCCATTCACAAGTTCTATAGGAAATCGAAGAACCTCATTGGAAAATTTTCTAGAACGAACAGTCCTCTCTTTAACGGAAATGTTCTACTTTGATCTGACGCTAGACGCCATTCTTGCCGTGGCGTAAGCATCACCATATTTTTACTAAGTTTTCTTTTAATTGTCGTGGTAGTAGGAATAGTTGTAGTTGGGCTGCCACGAACAAAGTCTGTCCACTTTCGTTAGATTAGGAAATTGAATTGTAGAGGAGGCATAAGTTAGGGCAAGAGGTGAGCTCTTCATTTAATGTATCCAATTGGCTTGTAACAGGGACATGAAAGCTCAACACAAATGGACTCATGACATAACAAACAATTCTTGTGGAAGTTTTAAGAGCGATAAGGCCTACCCCGCGATTATAGGGCTTGATTTTTTTGAAGCTTTCAAGAAGAGCGGTGCAGAAAATATAATGGGAGAATTTAATCTGGAGCAAAATGGAAAGAATTATCCTAAATTTAAAATGCAACTGAGTCGGCTTTTATTCAAGGAAAAATCGGCACAGCCTTATTCGAATGACAAAGTTGGCATCTGGACAGCTGGGTTTGGCGAGGAATCTCTTCTCCAATATGATGGTGGCAAGGACTTACTCAAGCATTTGGCGGTCACTGTATTCCGCATCGTCACAGTAGTTGTAAAGAAAACTTTGAGTTAAATTCACGTACCATAATAGGCTCGTGTTCAGTGCTGTCCATTGATTATTTCTATCTAGCAACCGCCATTTGTCTACATGAAAGAGGACTGCAAGCAAGATAATAATCTTAAATACACTAATTGCTTCGAGGGCTACTGCATTGAACTCCTCAACAGAATCAAGGATGATTTAAAATTCAATTTTACGATCAGAAACGTGTCTGGCTACGGGTACATGAATGAAACACCTCCCCATGACTGGGATGGAATGGTCAGAGAACTCAAAGACAGGGTTCGGCTTTTGAAATTATTCACTCCCTCATTTAGATTTTGTCACTCTTTAGCATTTTGATGCATTTTTAGAAAGCGGACATAGCGTTGGGAGCAATGTCGGTTATGGCTGAAAGAGAAAGCGTCGTCGATTTCACTGTTCCTTATTACGATCTAGTCGGAATCTCAATTCTAATGAAAAAACCAAAAACTGTTACTTCACTCTTCAAATTCTTGACTGTTCTTGAAAATGATGTCTGGTTGTGTATATTGGGGGCTTACTTCTTCACAAGGTCACTGCAAAATGAATGATCAGCTAAAATACCACACCTTCACTTCTGTGGACTGAATTTCTGCAATATAAACAATTATTTTTTATAACTTTCTTTAGCTTTCTGATGTGGATATTTGATCGTTGGAGTCCCTACAGTTATCAAAATAATCGTGAGAAATATGAGGACGACGAAGAGAAACGAGAGTTCAATTTGAAAGAATGCCTTTGGTTTTGTATGACGTCTTTAACGCCACAGGTTTCAAACGATACTATTTTCTAATTTGAATACTATTGATGTTTATCATTTTTATGTCTAACCGGCATAAGGGTGGTGGAGAAGCTCCGAAGAATTTATCCGGGAGACTGGTTGCTGCGACTTGGTGGCTATTTGGATTTATCATTATTGCCTCGTACACAGCCAATTTGGCCGCTTTCTTAACAGTGTCAAGATTGGACGCACCGATTGAATCTTTGGAAGACTTGAGCAAACAGTACAAGATTCAGTACGCTCCTCAGGAAAAAAGTTCTGCTGATATATATTTTGACAGGATGGCTCACATTGAGCACCGATTTTACGAGTAGGTCGCCAATAATTATTTACTGAACGAATCAGATGATTTTATGGAATATATTTCTAAGTTGTTAATTGCGTTCTTTTTTGCAGAATTTGGAAGGATATGAGCTTGAATGACAGCATGAGTGACTACGAAAGGGCGCAGTTGGCCGTGTGGGATTATCCTGTGAGTGACAAGTACACAAAAATGTGGCAAGCTATGCGGGAAAACGAGCCACCGACAGATTTTGACGATGCAGTAAATCGTGTCCGTGGAAAGGGGAAAGGCCGAAAGCCAACCGATCAATTTGCTTTTCTGGGTAATATTTATTAATAGATATTAAGCATTCGTCCAACATGAACCAGTGCAATTAATTGATATCCGATCCGATCTTAATTGACAATAGTATTTTGATGTGAACTTAACGAAAGCAGTCACTGCCAGCGTTAACATATTCGACAACCCTTTTTTTACCATTTCCTCGAGCTAAAATGAAATTTGACACTCCTGCAAATAATTTCTTTCTTGTAAATTAGCCGAGGCAACGAGCATAAAATACCAAACCACGATCTGCTGTGATTTTGACCAAAAGGGTGAAGAATTTTCACGTAAACCTTACGCGATTGCTGTCCAGAAAGGTTCTCCCTTGAAGGAGTCAATCTCTCATATGTAAACATTTTGAACTTATTAACTCTAAAACTAAGAATCGTTTCATGGATAGAACCTCTTTATTGATCAGAGAGTAATATTCAAATTGTTCAACCCTCTGCATTTGTCAAGCCAACTGTTGTACACTTTCAACAGCAATTTATACATTCTGCACATTTTCGGAGAATATAAATCCAAAAAAGCATTGGACATTCAACTGTGTACTGACCAAGCCATACTAAAGCAGTACATTAAAATGCAGTGCCTTTTAAACTGTAGAACGTCTGCAGTTCTGCAAGCCTTTTCCATTCACGTCGCTATTCCCTATTGCTTGTATTCGATGACTATAAAAATATAGGTGATGCGACTGATGTCCGCTACCAGGTATTGATGAATTGTGATTTGCAAATGGTGGGTGAAGAATTTTCTCGCAAACCCTATGCTTTAGCCGTTCAACAGGGCTCACCTCTTAAAGACCAATTAAATGATGCGTAAGCGTGTGAACTCGTACTTCTCGCACGTAAAATTGGACTTTCACCATCGCTTTCACCTGACAGCTTCTGCCGTGCAATCGTGCAAACTGCTGGCAGCTCTTGCTAATGCATAATCTTACTGCACATGCTTTCGAAGGGCCCTGGCCGGGACTAGGCCCTAGTGAATAAAATCGGCATTTCACTTCTATTTGCATTGCACTATGTATCCGCTTCCATTATTTTTAGTTTAATATAAAAATAGATTTGTAGTATCGTTGTAACAATGGTACGAGGTCTCATTATGACGCGTTAAAATAGTAGTCAAAATGAATAATCTTAAATTACTGAATGCCCTAGTAGGGGCAGGCAATTTCTTCCGCTACAATGGACCCTTAATCATCGTATCAACGATTTAGAATCAAAACTTACTTTTGGGGACAAATTTACAGTTTTTGGTTCGTAATTTAAGGATTTTGAAACTTCTGAATCAACGTTACTTGGAACAATTGAAAGAGGATTGGTGGACTGATAATCCACGAGCTGTTGTATGTCCGAAGGATGACAGTCAGTCTGACGGAATTAGTATCCACAACATCGGTGAGTTTTATTTCTGTGAAAGTTAGCATATGTAAGATTAATTGAGCAGAACTCATTAGGTTCAACAAAATTTGCATATTTTCCATGTCGGACTAAATAAAATGCGATGACCGATTCGACTAGATTTCGCTTAAATTTGAGTTGATTGAATTTGATAATGCTACCTCAGGTGGTGTCTTCATCGTTATTTTCGTTGGGATTGTCATGGCTTGTTTCACTCTTGTTTTCGAGTACTGGTGGTACCGCAAGAGAAATGTGTCTGATGAAATCGCGGAAATGGCATTGCCGCCACCCAAGGAGTTCGGCTCTACCTTCAACACCACGGTGGACAAAACTAATTTCAACACACAGTACAATAAGTAAAGCAAGATGGAATTTCTTTGCAGTCTTTGAACTTTCACTTACGAGTTCCTAAATATATCAAATGACTGAATTGAATTGTTTTTTTTTTGTTTTTTTGCAGACAAGCAGGGCGGACTGACCTGCCGTCCATTGAAAATTCATGGTAGATTATTGATGAAATTGATTCGCTTCGTCGCTCAGTTGACTTTAAAAGCAAAGAAGGAATGGATGCTAAGTACATCCTCTTCACTTAAACTTAACATTTATGATTATATTCAACATAAACTAGATTCAAGTATCAATGCAAAGTAGGAGCAGGTACAAAAGATGTGGAAATTAGAGCAAAGTACTATTAAGTACGACATTATATTCATATGTGATATGCACCATGAAATTAAGTACACTTACGAATTAAACGTTAATCAATCAAAATTATCCAACTGTCAAAATCTCATTGCCTTATTTAATTTCGATTCAATTCTTGACAAAGGCTCCCTTGCTCATTTCTGAATTTGGAAATTGAACTATGGATTGGTGGCATTGGCACAGTATTTTATGAAATACTCTCGGAAAGATCAATTGTTATACTGTGCAATACAAAATTTGGCTATTCCATCAGGATTTAATATTTGAAGTTTTGATTAAATGCAACAGACTCGAACTTCTTTTGTGTACTGTGTACATATGTGGTCGTGGAAATTACTCACTCTCAACGATGTTTGATTCACAACAAATCAAAAAAGGACAGTTCACTTAATTTCAAATTTATTCTAAACTACCATAGAATTCCCAACTTAAAATTGAGAGCATGGACGTACACGTAATATGCCTGTTCGTGTTCGACTTCGTCTTTTAGTTTCCTGAGAAAGCTGCTAGACCCGTAAAACTGATTGGTCCTCTTGTTCTACTTATTGAGCCAAATAAACATAAACCTTAAAAAGACAAATGGGATTTTTTTTGCAATCTCGCTAAATCTGTGCTGAGCTTAAGATTATCTTCATTATCCGTCCATAATGTTTGATTAGCATTGCATCGCTCATCTCTGGCTAAACGGAATACCAAAAATTTGCAAAGTATGAAATTTTGTGGTGGCTTGTTTTGAAAGGATTAAAAATGTGTTTAAAAATTAAAATGTAATTTCTACTTTGCAAAACAAATACATGCATGCAGTGCGTGTGCGAGTGAAATGGGATTGCGAAACTCTGGAGAAAGTCGGAGTCTAATTGCCTGTGGAATGTCTGTGGAATGGGATTGTGATTTGGCATAGTGCAGAGCTAGACGCACCTTGAATTCCATGGCCTGACCATAGCTCACTCCTCAAACTAGTACCAAATTCAACTTCTCCACTTGTCCGCTTATCCCACAAAATCAATATCCCCTACCACTGCGAGACTATGACTACTTTACAAATTAATTCACTAAAATCTTATCAATTAGTTTTGAATTGGAATTAGTCAATTTTGGGAGCAGTTGGGGGTTCTCACTTGAGCACAACACATCAAATACAACCTCAACAAGGTAAGTTTTTTTTGCACATAATTTAAATTATTTTTGGAAATTAAGTTAAGCTCAGCTTGAAGGAAATTCTGCTGACTAATTACTGCACAGCACAGCACAACGTAATTAATATTATTCGATTTTCTAATTGGTTTCAGGATGCGAGTGAAGGGCCAAGTTTTACTCAGTCAGTGACAATTAAATTACAAATGACAATTAGTTTTCTGAGCTGTTTTCTGGGATCCTCTGCAGTCAGTTCCTTGACTGTGAAACTTAACAAGTATTAAAAAAAATCCAGCTCATATTTTGTGAGCATTTAAGGTGAGATGAAATTGAAATCGATATTTTATATTACAACATTGCAAGAACAATTCGCGTGTCGTGTACGATAGACAACGAAGTAGAAGAATAAGTATGAGCTTTAGGGTATCATTTCATATTCTGTCAGGTTTGGCACAAAATGGATGCGGAATTTAGTGATGACAAACGTCTAAATGATCTCAAGTCAGACGATCCTCATCATCAGTTGCACAGGAGCAGTACAGGGAACGATATCTCCGCTGCACCAGAAGAAGGTTATGATATAGTAAAAGCCACTCAGGTACGTTTCTATTAATCGTCTCTGCAACTTAAAAACCGCTGTTTTATCGCTTTAGCGATGTATTTCATTTTCGTGTATTTAGTATGGTGCCTACGATCGTTGCCGAGAACTTGTCCAGAATGGATTTGACGTTAATCAAAGGGACGGGGAGAACATAACTTTACTCCACTGGGCAGCCATCAACTGTAGGAAGGACATCGTAAAATTGTTTATTGATGCCGGTGCAATTGTGGATGCCATCGGTGGTGAACTGCAGTCAAGTCCTCTCCATTGGGCTACTCGGCAAGGTCATCTTAGTATGGTCGTCTACCTAATGAAGGAAGGTGCGGATCCAACTCTGAGAGATGGTGAAGGATGTTCTGCCATTCATTTAGCGTCCCAGTTCGGCTACACCCCTATAGTTGCGTACCTTTTAGCTAAAGGTGTTAATCCGGATATTCAAGATAGAAATGGAATGACACCACTCATGTGGGCTTGTGCTCGAGTTCATAGGTGATCTTTTCATCAGTTTTTAAAAGATTTGACTTTGAAGTAAACCACCTTGTTTTTATTTATGTTTACAACAGTCCAGATCCTGCGAGATTATTGTTGACATTTGGGGCGAATACATCATTGCAAGACAGGCTTCATTCCAACACTGCATTGCACTGGGCTATCCATACGAAAAATGCTTCTGCTGTATCGTTGTTAGTAAAGAGAAAGTGTTGCCTTGATATTCCCAACAATGATGGCGAAACACCTTACGATCTTTTGAGGAAATTGAACTCAATGAAGAGTTTGGACTGGATTGGGAAGAGTATAGTTGCTCGCATTCAGAAGGAAGAACCTAAGCAGACAGGGTGGCTGTTGAATATTCGAA
>JAQGCM010000588.1:0-23320 GCA_034699705.1 Hymenaphorura dentifera | reverse complement strand
AAAGCAATGAATTTGAATTACACAATATGAGAAAGGTTGAAAGGGCGTTCCGGCTGGTCTGGAAACCTAGGCATCTTTCTTGATTTTTCGGGCACACAACGTAAGGATCTCCGAAATGAGTTTCGGAAACTATTTCCACTGGATTTCTGTAAAGAAGCGCACATGTGTAAATCGGAATCACCTTCAGTTGGAGTCTAAGACAAACCACGTTACAGGGTGGGGCTGATGAGAATATCAAACTTACATTTGCTGAATATTCTTTGACTTCATGCTCTGTCCTGTGATTGTCTGATGTTTTTCCCTGCCAGAAACAATTTTGGCACATGTTGAAATTTGAACATTTTTGACATTTATAGCGGAAACCTTGGATCGTCCCAACTTTGCAAACATTGCACGGTACTTGGTGTTTAACTGTTCGGAGTAATAAAATTGTTTTTAGGATAGAAAATATTAGTTGGAGTTCGCAAAGATTTCGTAAAGAGACGAACCGTCTTCAACAAGAGCCATGGTATGAAGTAAAGGCAACCACATCAAACAAGGCGGACCTGGTTCGGTTAAAAGTGCATCCAGAAATCCGTTCACGTAAACTTTGCTGGTCTGAGGTCAAAGAAACATAACAAATCTAATTGAATACACACTGGATCAACCCATTCTCCAACTCTTCCAGCTTGCTCGTTAATATGCAAATACAGGGCTGGTAATACCAACATAATTTTAAGCTCACCCCGTCAAATATTGTCGCTGCAAGTCCTTCAGTAAATCCAAATGTAGGAGATTCTAAAACCATAGTAGGAAGGGCCAGGAGCTCCTGAAAGTTGATTAAAAAATCATTTTTAGAAAGATTGAACTTGTTCTGCATTTATATCATGGAAATCAGCACTTTGTACATGAAAAACATACCTGCAAAAATTCTGAAAATCTGGGAAGAACCAAATGGCCGGTTGCGTCAGAGATTTGTGAAAATATATCTGTACATAATGTTTAGCGATAAATATTTCATTACGAATCGAGTCACAAGTACAGTTCAAATACATAAACAACAAATTCAACAGTTTAGGATGAGATCAAAACACTTACATCTTAACTTATCAATCAGTTTCCCATTGCAAAGAGTTACTAAACCTATTTTTACAGAAAAGACACGGACTCTCCCACTCCCTTCACTGTAGGCACAAACAAAAATAAACACATCACACAACTGGCAATACTTGACCAAAATTCAAAAATTTGAAACTCCAACTTGTCGTATGCAATGAGAAGCCAAGAGAGGAGATATCGAGCACAACTAATTATTTCCACTTGTTGTCCTTGAGGAAGACGTTTGTTCAAGTTGACGTAGAGTGAAATCACAACTGCTTCTAGCTTTGGCACATTGATTATGGAGTATGGATCCAGAGCATTCAGACCATTGTCTCGGATCGACTCGATCACGTTCCACAAATCCAGGAAAATAACTAAAAGGGTACAAAACAAAATATCCACAAATTAATAGTCTTACAAGTGGCATTAACAGTTAACTTCACAATCGCAAAATAAACTATACTTACAGTTGGCTTTCTTCTGTATGTATCGAAGTTTTGCTGCCGTCCTGTAGGAAGAAAACCGTATGGCATCGAACCCAACCTCTCTCAACTCTTGAACCAGACTTGACAAATCCTCACAGTCCACTGAACTTTGAGTTGGAAGATTCATCCTGGCAGCCGAATTGATTGAAACCATAATTCGATGGGTCTTCTAAATTGTCCTTGAATTCTGAAAATAATAAACCCGTACATTTGACATGATTTCCATCAAACGAAGAAAAGCAAATGTATCCAGACAGCTATTTCCTTAGATTTTGGTAACCCAAGACCAGACTTACCACAATCCAAACGGCAACAATTAACTCCTCTATATTGTTGTGACTTTCACTGGCTACGCCTGTTGTTTTCATTTTCATAGGATGATGGGAAGGACAAGGGCATTCCGCTTTCCAAATTTTAATTTCCAATCAGTCCAAATTATTGTAGTCAATTCAATAGTAGTTGGTTTGGTTGGTTGACCAGAAAAATAATATCTTCTCCTTACTTTGCAATTGTATGAGCTATACGCAATTAGAAAAATCACAAATATTAAACGGTGTCTGTGGAAAACGTACTAGTCCAGTTCCAGAGTTCCACTCTTCAGGACGAGAAAGTACTGTAAAATCTTAAGATTTTGTCAAATTAGTCAAATTTGTCTATTTTTGTTATGTCTGGAGTCTATAAAATGAGCTGTTTGTCTGGGCATATAGGCCAAAGTCAGGCAAAAGTATGTGCAGACAATGCAAGTTTAGTTTTGACTGACTGACTGGCCTTTCTATTGTACATGTAGTAGTAAAAATGATTTGGAAGCCAAAGAAAGCGCAACTCACACTTACGCTACACACTTATTTTGCCAATGCCAAGATAATATTTTTCGGGTCGGTCGGTCGGTCTGGATTTTCGGAAAACCGAATTCGGAGTTTTTGGCTGCTGCTGCTGCTGCTGAATTCTTCAATTTCTTTGGTGCCTTTGAGAGTCCTTTTTATCGTTTTAGCAGCACCAACACTCACACCCGCAGAGCAGAGGGAGCAGAGAGGACTGAGATTTGAGATTGAATCGAAATTGAAATGAATGAAATTCTTGGAGAAAGATGCAGCTGTGCTTTCCCCCAGAGGGAAAGCTGGAGCGCCGGGCTAAGCTGGAAGCTCTTCCGCTGCGGCACGGCACGGCACACCAGGATTTTTGTCAACAATCGATTCAGATTTCAGATCCGGATTCCGCAATCGGATATCCGGTTCCGGTTCTGACGGTATTCTTGGAATTTCTGACCAATTTTTGCAAAAATGATATAAAAACTCATTCAAGAATTTATTCCTGAATGAGTTTTTAGTTAAAAAATTTTTCCGCCGAAACTTTCTCCATTGGAGAGATAGGGCGACGGCGGCGGCGAACCCCAAATGCAAAATTCTAGATGGAGCAAAGTGGCCAAGTGAAAGATGAGTTTGGAGACTTGGAGGAGTTTTTGA
The DNA here is from genome assembly GCA_034699705.1 of Hymenaphorura dentifera. NCBI lineage: Eukaryota > Metazoa > Arthropoda > Collembola > Poduromorpha > Onychiuridae > Hymenaphorura > Hymenaphorura dentifera. The sequence continues at coordinate 20,292 of JAQGCM010000588.1, read as the reverse complement.
TTCTTTCTTTTGGCTGCTGCTGCCGCTGGGGCTGGAAGGACAGGTGTTGGTGTTGTGGGAAGATCACTTTATTTATAAACCTGTTTTTCTACAAATTCTTCAGTTACGGGACGGATGGGTGACGAAACTAAGTGAGCCAGTCTTCTTCAGACAACTGTCATTCTTGGTGACGACGCTGAAGCTTCTGAAGCTGAAGACGCCAAGAAGATTCCAGTCCCACCGCTGCATCCTTGTCAAAAAAAAATCAAAATTTAACCAAGTCTGCATTGTAATATTTCTGTCGTAGTTCTTCTGGTAAGTTACTAGTCATATTTCATTGTAATTTAGTGATTGACCGTTTTTTTTAAACTAAACGCATCCGATTTTTTAGGAAATAGTGCAGAGACAGTGCGCTGCAGTGATTGACGAAAATCGAGCACCTCATCGGAAGGGGGTTATCTTATCAGTCAGTCAAATTCTCGTCAGTGTTTGCCTTCTTGTTAGTCAAGTGGCTAGGCCGTGACGAATGACGATGGGCTCGGTTGGTCTTTCGACTTCAAGAGATTGCAACAGTCATTGCAGAGCAGGTTGGCAACTAAGTTATTGAATGAAAATCCTGGAAATGGTGATAACAACAATGCAATGACATGAAGTGATGATAAGGAAGTTTAGTGGGTGACACGTTGACGATGGAGCGGCGGTTAGTATCGAAGTGAAGAATTAACCATTCGTTCGTAGTTTTGCAGTTCGGTGCTCACAGCACGCGATTACTCCAATTTTTATTTATTTATTTGGGTGGTGCAGCCGCAGTCTGCAGTGCCATTTTTGTTTTTGCCAGCAGCTAAACTCAAAACGGAGAAAGCAAGCATACAAGCCATTTTAATTTTCAGTGCTTTGAAAATCTGTTGAGAAATGTGGCAGCTTTGAGGGATGAGAATACAACCAGAAGAACTGGAAAGTGACACAAGTGTGGCGTTCGTTTTTGAAATTTTAGAAAAGAAATCGGGGTACACGCGGTTTTTCTAGTCACGAAGTGCAGCATTCCAAGTTTACTAAAATGCAGCAGGAGTAGCAAGTTGTGCTCCCAAAGAATTAGAGCTAGCTCTAGTTAAATTCGTGCCAAATAGTGACTACTGTTGAGTTCTGCATGATTTTAAATAACGTATTTGTGCGTAGTAGTAAAGAACCTATTAGACAACACAAGAACAAAAAATCTTGTGGAGTTCAGCACTGCATCACTGCTACAACCGGCGGATGGTGTAGGTACCTAAGTTGTACCAGTTCGAGCAGAAGTACGGAATTTGATGCTATTAATGCAAAACTTTTGGAGAACTGTTCGAGGTGAGCAACCTACATATTTTATTTCTAGAAATACTGGCTGTCATAGGTACTTTTTGACGAAACTAGTCCATTAGCTAGAACATTCATAGAGCACTGGCAAGGGTGACGGGTGTTGGCAGGATTCGGGTAATTTAGCAGAGGACAGGAAAACCCAGCCCAGAGTGTAGAAATTTGGCAAAAAACATACCGAAGAAATATTTAATGCGTTATGTCAGCCCGTTTTGCCTTGAAATTACATATTCTCCTGAATACATTTGCAAACTTTGTTTTGTTTGTATCTTTGCATGGCTTTTAGTTTTAAAATGAGCAACTTTAGCGAGTACTTGTTTTTAATTCCCTGAATTGCGTCTTGCTTGCTTTTCCCATATTGTGCAATAGTGCCAAACGGGTTATTTGCAATCACAACATTTATGATCTAATTTTTAACCATTTGAGATTTGCACAATTTTAGAATCACGCAATATGTCACAGATTTTCGGGATTTATTCAATTCATCGAATCGTAAACTATATCTAGGCTGGTGTGTGTTCTAAGCGTTTTGCTGTGTATTTTTGTAACTATTTCCTCCATGAATTTTCAGTTTTGTTGTTTGCAATATTTGAGTGAGTCCCACTTTCTGTATTTATCCATGAACACCTAATGTTTTCATGCCCCGCCTCATTTGTTTCAAATATTTTGAATTTTTCAAAGCAATGCGATATAGGATTCTCCACAGTCAAATCTTCGAATTGACTTATTACGAGCAATATTTCAAATATTTGCAACTATTAACAAAGCATTTAGAATATAATTTTAATTGTTGTCCTCGTCTAAGTTATAACTCATCTCATTATTTTAAGAAAAAAAAACAAGAGAAAGCTCCATCGCTGGCGTCGCAAACAGAAACAGAAGTCTGTCGAAATTAATTTAGCCGCTGCTCTGCAATGCAACACGCTGCGCCTCTCACAACGTCACAAATTACAAAACAATTGGCAACCAAAAAATTGAATATTTTTGGTCTTGTCAGTGTGGTGGGGAAAGATTCGGCAAAAAACCAAAATATTGCAATTATTTATTGCAAAACTATACATTCACTATGTAGATGGGTAGATACAATTGTAATTTAGACAGAGTAGACACATAGTTCCGCCAGGAAATAAGCTCGACGAGGAAATCTGATTTGCACTGCATCAGAAGTGCACGCGATGAGATTCTCACCACCTCAACGTGATTCGATTGGTTTGCGTGGTAAATCCTCGCAACTATTTTCGCAGGAAACGAAACGAATTCGGATGTCATAGTCATACTGATTTGAAATTACAGCTTTGCACGTGTTGTCATTCATAAAGCAATATTTTCCTAAATTACATGCGACAGTTCACTTTTTAGGTGGTGTGCTGTGTTTGACTTATGAAATTACAAAATTAGAGCTCGAGAGAGGAAAACCGTTCGCTGGCTAAACTATAGTAGGCAATCACAATTCAAAACGTTGAGCAACTGGAAATGAAATAAACTAAAATTCGCACAGCTTACGTGCGATTACTTCATGTACTAAACGTTACATTATTTGCTTTGTTGATTCTCTCCTGAAAATCAAAATCAAATATTTGAAGCGTTATTTCCGTGGTTGATAAGGAAAGCCCTGCGTGTGAAATGCGACATCGACGTGCATACTTTATGAATATTGGAGGAGTTAGCTGGAAGTGGACCAGATTTCCAAATATACGGCTATTCGCAATTCGCTATTGTTTGCATGTTTGCATAATCGAAAAGCACATTTGCTTAGCCGTAGTACATTCGAATTGATTTCATTTTGTACATTTTGGGTGGAATTGAACCAGATTTGTTTCTAATTATTGTTTCCTTCAGCCCTTCTACAACTGGCAGCATTTGTTTGTTTTGTTACAGACGACATTCAGTGGACACGAAAAAAAATGTAATGTTAATGTTTATAAAATAAAATCTGCTCGCATGTATATGCGTTACATGATTCAATTCAAGACCAACCGAACCATATGTATTGCATTGCACGGCATGTGGGGAGTGCAGTTTTCATTTTCACTGCTTCAAGCAGTGCACATTGCGTACTGGTTAGGTTTTTGCTCTGACCAAAATATTTGGTAGGGTGAATTTTCACTCAGTCGTGGGTCTGAGGTCTTGGAGTGTGGATAGAGTTGAGAAGTTTCATTCAATTCTACGTAACACCAAACGTGAAAACTTATTTAGATGACTTTTGAGTTGTACAATTTTGTTAACAAAAAGTGTGCAAAAATATTGCAACAGTAAAATGTTTGAACTGAATTAGTACAATTAATTGAGCTAATAAAATACGCGCTAATTGTGAGAATTGTCGAATCGAACTGGATTCATTCAGAACTGTCAGACAGAGAAAGAGATTTGAAAAAACATTTTGATTGAAGAAAATTAGGGATGATTATGAATATTAGAGTTCTGACAGCTGCTGCTGTTTTGTTTTCTTCTGCATCCTGTGATTAAATTTTAAATGTTTGGATTAATTTGGTCCGAATGTTTATTATCGTGGTGATGTACGCTGTGGTTTAGACCAGAAACAAGCTTTGTTTGGAACCTTTTTGGTTGGGCACCGGCTGCCGGCTGGACTCACTCGGTTTGGTTATACAATGTGAAAAGATTCGTTTACGACGAACGATCTATTGTTGCTCTAGTATAGTGCTGGGAATATATTATGAAATGAAACAATGCAATGGGAGAACTATTAATTATTGAAGAGGTGGTAGATCGTCGTGACGAGTTTGACTGCTGTGAACGTTTTAAGTTTGTTCTTCATTGAATGGTGCGGGATATTTTTAATTTCAAGAAAACGCAGTTGAACAAAATGCAAAAAGTCGACGGAGTCATGTTCATCTTCAGGAAACCCGTTTACCGGGATTTCCAATATTTAGAAATGTAAGTTTCTGGCTTTTTTCAATTTTCAATTATCATATGTACTTGGATTTGGCATTTGCCGAAATGCTACTGAAAAATATTGGGGAATACGTAATCCCACCCAATGACGAATATCATTAACAAATTCACCAGTTAATCCGCCCAAAACATCCAACATCCAGCTGGGCAAACGTTAATCGTTTGGAATATCAGCATGGTGTTGGCTCAATTGATTGGGTAATTACATTGCATTTGTTTACCGTGTTAGGCTATGACTAATTGAAAACAAAATTAACTGGAATGGAGATCAGAGCAAATACTGTCAGCCGCATTTTATGATAGCTTGAATAAGCACGAGTGTACAAACTCTAGTTCTGCTGTGAAACACAACTGACTGAGCAAACAATGCATGGTATCCAAACTGTACTCTGATCAGGAGGTACACAGAAATGAGCTGTTTTTCCCAGAATTGAGTTTTCCCATCAATGTTATGTTCCCACACTAATTTGTGATGTTCAATTGTCGAATATGTTGAAAATATTAGCAATGAAATGTTTCATTGATCTTGTGCACCTCGTAAACGAAATGAAGTGTATGAGGCAAGGACATTTCAATTTGCGAGCTGAGTCTGGGACTGGGACTTGCGAGTATTAAATGATTGCCAAATGTATTAAATGTACGAATTGTCCAGTAAGTTCGGGATATTTCCGCACAAAATTTTAGTAATCGTGAAATTCCATTCAATTTCCGGAAAGTTTGTTTGCAAAGCACACATGTGAAAAATGAAACAGAATTTTTATCCTCTTCCTCACTCACCCTCATCACTTCAATCTCTAAATTCTGTCCAAAATCACTACTCCTTTTCGGGACTTATTTTGCAGCATGCTTACAATTCATAGGGTTTGTTTTAAAATTATGATGTACTTATGAATTCTTGATTTGGAACGCCTCGAGTATAAAAAAAGAGAAAAAGGAAAATGAATGGGAAATAATACTAGACAATTGTCTGCCTTTGGAGAAAATTTATCGCCCCATAACTTGAAGGCAAAATAGGCAAGATTGTTGCGTTTTGTGTCAGCGAGCTGGAAGAATTTTTTGGCTTTTCCCTTCTTTTATTTCTGCGTCAGAAAAACGGAGAAACCAATGACACCCATTATTCCAAGCTGAGAAGATCAAGGGAAGCGTGCTTATTTTTGACATTGTTGGATGCAGGATTTAAGTAAAAGCGACTCGTGCAGAATTCTTGTGGGAGTGAATTCATAAATTAGAAATGCAAGCACGTTCAGAATCTGATTCTTGGTAAATCGGATAGAGTCAATTTAGTGCTTACGAGTAAGTGTGAGCACTCAAGCAAATGTGGATAAATTGAACTCGTGTTCTTTTTAAATCAGCAGTCAGTACAGCACAGCACAGCAGGAGTTTCGAGATTTTCCTTTAAATTGTTGAAAATGACTAGGAAATGAGACAAGTGACTTGAAAATTTGAAAATCATGTATGCTCGGTTTTAGGAGCGTTCAATGTTGAGATTTTTTTCAAACACCTTATACAGTATGCACAATTTGCCAATTATCACCCGCATACATGCCACAGCAGCGTAGAATTTCGTGGGTCCTCTCTTTGTGCCTCTGCCAAGTCAATGTGTCAGTCAACTCAATCTCATTTTACTGACTGGAATTGAAAATTTTGCTAAAGGCTCAATTTGCTCATTTCTTTTGGTTGGATTGATGGAAATCGTGCGGTGAAGTGGCAGACTGCAGTACGGCAAGCAGCAGACAGACGGTGGAAAAAAGTGTGTTTAGTGTTTAGACATTTGCCCCTGTTGTTGATTCGGTGCATCAATTGTTTGTTGACTTTGCTCATCATTTTGGCTCCAGACTCAATCTCGCTTTGTACTTTACTTGACTCTTGACTCCAAAAAGTTCATATCACACTCACAAATCGCAAATCGCATCCTCATTTCGAATGAATTCATCCGGAGATGAGTTTATCAACCCTTTTTTACCACCATGCCCGGCCGGCGCGACCGGCATAGTTAAATGGCATGAATAGAACATAGAACTCTAAGCTTCAGTTCAGTTTTTCTTGACGATTTGCCATAAAACGCAATAATAAGCTGGCTAGTCGGCTTTAGACAAAATTTAAAATTACCATTGCGCAATATTTCTATTTCGATTCATTACTCTAGTCGAAACTCGAAAGGGTTTAGAAATTAAATGTCTCTTACGTCAATGGCTAGTGCACTTCATAACGTAATAGCGTAGCGTAGGGGAAATTCTGAGTCTTGCTCTTGGTCCTTTCCTACCATTTCAGCCCATAACTCAAGCGGCAGGGCATGGTTCTGGTGAAAGGTGTCAGATTAGATGATTAAGAGAGGATTTGCTCACCCATTCATTCGAAATTATATTTTATATTAAATTGTGGGAAGGTTCTTCCTTTTGGTTTTATTTTATGACAAGCTTACCTTTGAGAGCATCAAAAGTAACAATAAACATGAGTTGGCGCACGCGTTTGGAGTTTGGATGATGATGAAGGGTCACGGTTATTGTTTGCTTAGGGTCAGCAGCAATTCATCTGTTCATTCGGGGGAGCCGGGTTTTTGCAGAATCATTGTTATGTTTTCTATCTAAGCGAAGCGAATGGGATTCATTGTTATCCTTTTTGTAGAGAGTGAGACCGACCCCGACATTATGCTTGAAATAGAAACAGAGTTGTGCCTGTGCGACGAGATGTTACGAGTTGATATACATGCTTGATCTGTTTTTTCCCACGATGAAGTTTTGGTTTTTGTTGACGGGGAGTAATTTTAGCAATAAGGTAAAATATTTGGGTGACAAAATGTATAAATGTGGACAACAATTTGTTCAAATGGCAGAGCGTATTGGTTTGTTATTTTATCCTTCGCGTTTTGTTTCTTATCGCTTGTTTGACGAACATTTAGCGGTAAGTTAGTCGTTACTTCCAAGGAGCAAACTTAAAAAGCAGCCGTTCAAAAGCAATTTTTCTAGCTAGAGGATAGCTCAACGCTTTAACGTTGAATATTTTCGGAACAAAATTGGAGTTCAATCGGGTACAGTGTTTGCAAATCAATTGGAAATAGACTTCCTCAATTTTTCACAATATCCTGAGCCAGTCAACTCGCCTATACACAAGTAACAAAAGTTTGCTTGCACTGGATTAACGCTTGGAAATGTCAAGACGTTTAACCAATGGTCTTTATCAGTGCTTCCGGTTTCCGGAATAGCCAGCCACACAGAAAAAAATTGGATTAAATCTGACCTTTCCCAATTCTTGAAATATTTTCTTTCCAGAAAGAGCAGGGGAAGTCGGAAATATCAACTTAGTTATGAGTTTGAGTATGAGGTAGCTATTTTTACTCGAGGTAAATATAGAAGTAGTAGGTCTACAGTCTGGCGATTCTAGAACCATCACGTCACGAGCACGACGAACAAGTTTCTTGAGTTTTGTTTTCATCAAACAGAGGCAAGGTTCGATCAATTTGTTGACTAATAAGGAAATATTAGTTCAGCTTTGGCTCATATGTAATAAGTACTACAAGAGCTGATATGCAGAGAACATGACAAGACAAGGGAAGGAAGTTGGCAGCTTTTCAATTATGATTGATTCGTTTCACTTCGCTTGGAATCTAGATTAATTCTCCAGAATTTTTTATTACAAAATGCCAGAGGTAGGGTCAGCTGCTCACGTTTCATAAATGTATTACAATTTGACCAATTCGATTTGCTTTGACGACTGTAAGCAAGCTTACAAGGTGAGCATGTGAGCTTATTTCCGTTTGACTTTGGGTATGGGAAAGTAAAAACTCTAGCAAAACAAAGCGTTGGCCGTTTACATTATTCTATTTCTATTAGCTACGTTACGTTCCTGTTCCTGCTACTTTCAGAATGTGACGCAATTCGGTTTCTTCAATTTATTGCGTGCATACTTACTTATAAAATATTCCCGATTCTTTGTAGCGGAAATCAATAGATCAAAAAATTTCATAGTGCCTTATTGCACATTTGTTTTTGTTAAGCAAAGTTCAGCAGTGCTGTTTTTTGTTCTGAAATTTCAACGAATCATTTGCTAACCATTTAGATATATTTATTCAAAATGACTCAGAATTGAGATATTTCCATTGCTTCTTTGGAACGGAATGTTTCTGCCGATTCACTTAAGCGAAATAAGAACTTTGCAATATGCAAACTCGATTGGTACAAATGCATAATTCTATAGCGAGCTGAAAATAACACAATTGGTACGCCCGTAGTTAAGTAATCATAGTTATGTTTTTCAGGCTACTCAGATTCCAATTCGATTTATAATGCAATAGGATTTCTAAGTTACTTGTCACCGCCACGCCCAGCCTGATTTGTGGCTTTCAATTTCTGCTGAGGTCTGCATCTCTGCATCTGGAAGTACGCTCGTTTTGATTTCATAATTTTCACACCTTGAGCTAACCTTTCTCCGCAAAACCGCAGGTTGTATACAGGACGGGGCAAACAGACACGATACGATTACAGTCAGTTTAGGTCTAGGTTTTGTCATTTCATAAAGTCATTGTGCGAATTGGTAGTACCAGAGCAGGACTTTGGCATTTGGCAACTCAATATTTATTTGCAATTTCTTTATTGCGTTATTGCAAAGACCAAATGGTTCAATTCTGAGCCTGAATTTGGGTTCGGTTAATTCTATTTCTGAGCATAGCCCATGCAGTAATAAAATAAAATAAATTGCGCAATATTGCTTTGGCTTAAATGAAGGAAAAGAATTTGGACACCTGGTTCATTGCAATTCAAATGTGCTTTTAAATTTTTGTGCCAGCAGGAGAATGTATTGGGTTCTATTTCACGAGGCTTTCTTTCTATTTAAGGTTTGCTCCAAAAAAGTAAAAACAGGAAAGTTCTTGATGGGAGAATACTAACCGATTTTTGATAATTGTAGTGCAATATTAGTGTTGATCGTATTTGATATTTTGTTAGCCGCTACAGCAAATTGGCGATAGCGTCCTTGAACCACGTTGGTAACCCAATGAATCAAAATCGCAAAGATGACACGATCATGTGCATTGGACACTTTGATAAAGTGCGACAACGAAATTATTTAACAGTCTATGTATTCCGTGTCCTGTGGCCAGAACCACACGAATTCGTGAATGTAGATTGCATCCATTCATGAATGAATTCAGTCAAAGAGGTCCTATCAAAACTTAAATATCAATTGTAGTTGCACAAGATTGCCGTGCCTCTTAATATTGTTTTGTGGTTGAAGGAGTGGAACTTGAATTGAATTAAAAGAATTAGATTCATTGGGCACAGCCAGGGTGCCTGCGAAAGTCAAAATATTGTTAAATGGATACTGTTAGGACAGGTGGGCTTGGGCACATCCTTGGAGCCCATTGGGCAGTCAGTCAGTCGTTTGATAATGGCCTGGTCATTCATGATATTAAAACTTGACAGTCAAGTAAGTCCAGCCAAAAAAAATGAGCATCACTTAACTTTAGACTGATAAGAAAATACACGAAGATGAAGGAAATGAAGAAGATGAGGTTGTTGTTAGGGCCGCTGGGCGCTCCTTTGCATGCAAATCAGGTGCGTCTGTCTCTCTGCAACTTTGCTGAATTTTTTCAGTGTCCAGTCAGTCCAAAGTTAACGTTGATGGTGGTTAGAGACGACTTATGAGATTCATTCAATCTGTTAGCCATGTAATTTGCATTGCACGCTCGTGTAGGAACCCGCATTACACGGATTCAGAAGTCTGAGGAATTTTTTAAAGAAAATTTGCATAGACTAATCTAGTAGGATTTACATGGCAGGCAGACATGAGATGTTTGTTGAGTCCATGACTAGCAGCATTTTGGCTGAATTGCACTGTTTGAGTTTTTGGGCATGAAATTTTGATTAGGAATGCTTTGGAATTACAGCAGTTTGGAAATATGCAATTCTGTGCTTAGTAATAGCAATCATCAGTTTTAACGACTTTATGGCTTACTGTTTGTAATTAACGGATCCGTCTTGCAATCGAGTCTAGTATGTCGAGAATTGTAATGGAATTCAAATAATTCCTAAACTGTACTTTTATAACCCACTTAACATTGATTAGATGTTTTTTACGCAGCTGTAGTACTTTTCTGTGTTTTGAAAACACGTTTTTCTCGTTGGAAGTTTATAATACCTGAAACTGAATCTGAACCTTCTCCACCTTGAGGGATTGTAAATGTGAAAAGCTTTGTTATAAAATTTTGTCTAATTAAGTACCAGCTACTTGTATCATTGCTTTTACTTAGGCAATTGGTATATCACGCATCGATTACGAACTTTTAAATTTCTCGTGACGGACGTAGAAGTTGATAATCTAGGCAATGCGAAATCTTGAGAGCATTTTGAATTTGGCTTTATTGGGTCAATAAAATTCTGTGCAATATTTTAAATTTGCAAGTTCAAGTTCGGTCTTTTCTGTGGGTAAAGTTTATAATACAATTATGAAGAAAAAATTAAGCAGAATTAAATGGTGTTACGTTAAGTTACGACTTTATGATATTTTTGATTTATTGTAATTTTGCAGGGACGATGAAATACCTGAGATAGCTGGAATGAGTGGGAATGGGAAAGATCGAACGGCGAGCCCTGCTCGGAAGGGCTCAATTCCAATCGCCGGGAATGGAGCACGCCAGGAAGCTCTTGGTGGGTCAACTCAAGTTCCTCCCGTCCAAAGACCTGCCAGTGAGTTTTGCTCACCGACTCCTCGAAGAATCGAATCTTTGGAGAGAACTGCCTCAACAGATACGAAGACAACGCTCAAAATTCATTTGGTTGACGGTGGATTCAATGTAGTCAAGTGTAGTGATACGACTGATATTAAAGTAAGTTCATGCCGAATTTCGAATGCCGCATGCCTAAAATTAATACTTCAGGCCCCTGAAACAGACCAAGAGCACTCCTTTTTCTAAGCTTAACAGTACCCAAAGTTGTTCTTATTTCATGTTTCACCAAAGTTTTTAAGGAAAGTCCAGCCTTTAATTCCAAAGTTATTTCCGAATCCGATTCCATTGCTATATAATTCATGCGTGCGTGCAACAATGGAATGCTAGGGTGGCGATCAGGCCAGGAAATAGTGTAATCGCACTGTACTATTTCTGGGGCCTAAGTTTACAGCGCTTTGATTCTATTCAATTCAACCTTTCAAAAAACTTTCTTTATAGAAAATGTCAGTCATGTTTAAAGTTGTAAGGATTTCCCCTCCAGTTCGTAAGAGATGGTTGGTGAGTAGAACTGAATCGACTTTCTGTTATTTTCTGGTTGCCCAACTGCTTTTGGTGAAGTTTTGAAATTGAAATGTCTTGAAAAAACTGAAGTTGCATTCAAATCACGTCATACGAATCCAAGTGAAGGGAAGGGAGGAACAAGAAATCGGCAAAAATTTTAAATGCAAATACACCTGCCGTTCTGATCGGTTTACGGGACGGGGGGTTGACGTAATGGCAAATGTTTTTGTAAACAAACCATGCCTCTTTGCCATCTCTAACCAAAGTTTAGCCTGATGTCTGTTGAGATTTATTTAACGAAAGCAAGACCTTTGCATGAACGCGGTACATCAAATTACCATTTTAGATCTAAACTCCATTCAAGCAATACTTTAAGAGTGACCTTGCCCTTGCTCTTGCTCCTTCCCTGATCAAAGCTCAAAGCTTTTGCCGGGGTCACTAATAAAATCTGAAAACAAGACAGACAACTTTGAACCTTTCGTATTGTGACAGCTTTTTCTGCAAACCGAGTGCAGTGAAAGTTTGGGAAAGTTTGACTCGTTTCCCCCGAATCTGTGGTTGTCTGCCAGAAAAAAAGCCTGTTTAGTATCACAAACCTGTTCTTCATACTTAATACAATGTTCATTTAATGAATTTTATTTGACCTGACCTCTGACCTCTCAATTCTCACTCAATCCATATCTCCTCTCTAATTCCACAAGTTTGCAAGTTTTTCGAATTAATCTTCTGCTGATTCACTTTCCCTGTTTCGAGTCCAGCGGTTATCTGGCTGGCTAAGGTTGAGTGTCAAAGCCGCAACTTTATTATTTACATGTATGTAGATCTTATGCATGCTGTGCAAGTGTACTCATCATCATCATGTAACGTATCATCATCTGCGTCTGCCGAGCCGAGTACCAAATGAATGGATGATTAATTGTTCTACGATTTATCGTTCCTTCATCCCACTACTTCCCACAAAGAAAAAAAAACTAAACATGTGTTTATCTCTTTTAAACTAATGGGATCTTCGTCTTCTTTCCTTTTGTGTGTACAAATAGGGAATCATCCAATTGCTGACAACAAGACTGGCTGCCTCGACGAGTCGTGTGTATCAACACTTGTTCACTCTAAGACTCAACCATCCTTCAACACAAGAGCTTTACTGGCTTCATCCTGACATGACCATTTACCAAGTAAGGCATTCTCTGAATTATATTATACAATGGAGACAAAGTAGCAGCTTATTAAAAAAATCTAAAACTTAATAACATTTTTATATAAAGTATTAAGAAACAAGAACTTCGTGGCTTGTCAGGAATAGTCAGGATTCAGGATGTCGTTCGCGCTGCGCTGAAGCAACTTTGTTAAACATTTCTTCCTACGTCTAATCTTCTGTATTCCATTCCACATGTTTTCTGTTTGAGGTAGTTTGTTGATTCATAATGACTGACAAAAATGATATCATCATTCAATATAATGTGATGTAGCCTAGTTAGTTGTAGTAATCCCTAAGAATAGTTTGCTGAGATTGAATTATTTGAACACAATAAAACGAAGGACACAAAAAAAAACTGGATCTGGAAGAGGCATATCATTTTGACTGACTCCCTTTACTCAAGTCCGTGAAAAGTTTGCCAAGTTAGCCTTCGTCGCTAGAGAGTGGAGCCGCTTGGCAGAGTAATTTTGGCCGTTTTGGCGATACTACAAATTTGCCTGGCGAAGGCGAATAGACAGAGAGGTACCGGATGATGAGATAATACTGGCTTGGCAAATTAGCACTTCGATTCATCTCAATGACAAAGATTCGACCAAGTTAATCAGCCACTTCTTTCCAGTTTAAATGAACTGAGCAAATGCGGATATTTACATCCACTCCACTTGCAGATAATTATTTAGCCATTTAGCATTAGAATTAAAATTGACAAAGTGCTTTAGAGGCTCGGGTCTTTGTTCTGGAGAGAGCAATATAATGAATGTATGGCAAAGATGACCAGCGTGTTGAAGTTGAAGACCCGGAGAATTGATAAAAATGAAGTAGGAAATGATTCAAGTTGTTTGAGTATGCTTTAGTTTAATAGAATGAATAGATGTGACATGAAATTAAACATAGTTTAAGTTAAAGTGACGAATCTCGAGGGGCTCAGCCCAGCAATATGTAGTGTCTAACGTGCTGCTGCTGCAGCAGCATTTGGCATTTCCTAGCAGCACAGCACGACGAGTTGTGTTTTTTTAGAATTGCATGCATCTATTCTATTCTATATTTTAGTTTTTACATCTGCCTGGTTAGACAGCAGCAAGTTAGTGGAAAGCAGGGCAGGCCGGATGAACAGAATAGAATATTAGATGGATACATTACGTTGGGATGAAGTTGAATTATGCATTTCCCACTCGAGTTGAACAACATGCAATGTACAGCTACATAACAGAGTGAGAATATATTTTTTTGTACAGCGTATTTTTTTTATAAAAGTTAGATGATGATGGTGCTGAAGGGAAGGCAAGGACTGGCCTGGTTTGTGTTTTTGTTTTCTGATGAAAAAAAAAGAGTTGGTAAAGGGGGATTTATTTGGTTTATCTGGAAGATCCGACCGAACCGATGCGATACTTGCAAGTAAAGTACAGCACTTCAAATTTGAACAAATGATGCGTTGATAAGATGCAAAGGGTTAGAGCAAGAATATTTGATGTGTAGTTTAGATTAGACAAAGTTCCGTACCAATTATTGCATTGCACAGAAATTCAAACTGCTTTTGCTAAATTCAGATTAAGAATCTGTAATTAGGGCGTGAAAATATGTTAATTGAATTCCTACTTGTGTTTGTGTTTATCACCTAAAATTTGTGATGACTCCCCCCTAGATCTCAAAATATTGACCTACTAATGACTCACTCACTCAGAAGAGCAGTCAGTCAGTGACACATAATTGCTTTACACTATTCAGTTTATTTATTGTTTCCTTCCGTAGGTCCGTGAGAAGTATGAGAAGAAGTACCCGAGTACTGAATGGAGATACGAGCTCCGGATTCGCTACCTGATCTCTGACTTGAAAGATCTTCATGAGAAGGATGTCGTGAGTTTCTACTACCTGTACGATCAGGTACGTTTTGGGAAGAAATGAGTCAGAAAACTTTTTGCGTCACTCATCTGAGCAGAGATCTGAGCTTTAAATTTTATTCACGGGCAGCTTGTATTGCTGCATTAGTTCTGCTTTAATTCCCCGTGAAGCTGAAAAAATTATTAAATAAATATTAGTCAGCGGACGGCAGCTGCATGCAAAGCAAGCGTTAGTCTGATCGTGAGTTCACGTTCATTGTATTGGCTTATTGGCAGGGCAGCTGGACTGGCTGAAATCATCGGAGCGAAGCGTGTAGGCCTTCTAATTACAGAACAATGAGACAAAAGATTTTAATTAGAGATTTGGTTGATTATGAATTAAACAGGTCAAGGATGACTACCTTTCCAAGGAGTGTGCCGCGCCGAGTCAGGACGTGTCTCTGCAACTTTGTTGCCTGGCCATGCGTCATTACTTCAAAGACATGCAACAATTTGCATTAGACAAGAAAAGTAATTTAGACTACATTGAGAAAGATGTTGGGCTCGACAAATTTTTACCAAAGTCAACGATTCAGTCCATGAAGCAAAAAACTTTGCGGAAACTCATTCAACAAAACTTTAAAAAGTTTGTGAATCTGACCGACCGGGATTGTATGCTTCAGTTTTTTGAAGTCGTCAAGAGTGTGTTTCGATTTGATCAAGAGAAATTTCGGTGTGCACTCGGGGTGAGTGAAAACGTTTTTTCCTTTTACCAATGGTTTTACAGTAGTTGTATTTTTAAGACTTTGTTTGTAGTTTAGAAAAAGTGCTTAGAAAGCAATGATCGCTGTACAATATTGATATGATGTCCACTATTTGCTTAGCTTTGTTTTGTTCTTGTTTTTCTTCAACTTTCTCCTTCTGGGCAAATATTAAAATGCAGTACATGTATGCTTCGAAATGGGTGCCTTGAGAAACATACTGCAATTTTTGACAGGCGGTGCTAGGATAATTACATTGACCAGTGTCTACCGGAAATGTTTAGTTAAGATCTAGGTTCTCCATCTCATACATGTACAATGCCGTGTTTAGTACAGGAAGAAGAAGCCCATAATTTGAAAAAATTGTACCATATTTTTATTTTCGCATTGATAAAATAGTCGACCGCTGCAGCAATCATTCAAAAATAATTGAAATGTTTCTGTTTCGTGTCAGCGGAAGCATAAAATGCAGTTCGTAATCACAATCAACAATTCGGACAGTAGGGAAGCTGAAGGTGAAATTGGACAAACTATATAATATCATTTTCGGCATTTTTACAATTCTGTTTTGTAGCCTAGGCAAAGACCCACAGAAAGGTAGACCGGGGTAGTGGAGTACCCTTGATTCATTTTTAAGGATTCTGAAAGAGATACCTTTTTGTCCTGCTTTCTCATCCTTTGCCTGAGTCACAAACATAAGTCCCAATCCCAGTCACGCTCAGTGGGTCCACATGTTGTTGGATTCCCAGCCAGCCTCTTGTTTCTTTTTTTTTGTCGAATTGTAAGTACATATTTTTTGTTCTGCGTTTCCTTGCTTTCTTTCTACTCATGAAGTTGACAGGGTGTAAAGTCATCAACAGTACTTCGCCCTTCATTATTACGCAACTCTGAATAATTTATGCAACAAACAAAGCGCACTACTTGTCAATGATAAAACTAGGGGATGAAAGAATTCAGAGCTTCGTCTTTCGGTCTGATTCATCCGATTTTTTAGGTCAAACCCACGAACTTGTCCTTTTCAGCTAGTTTGCTTTGCTGAAATTACAAAAATCCAGGCAGGTTTCGGAAAGAAAAGACGAGCAAATAAGTTACAATTTTCTCAGTTATGAAGCAAATGCTGACTGTGATATCACCGTTTTTTTAAAATGAAATTTGGATTGGAATTTGGAATGGTCCATCCAAATTAAGAGGCGTGAGATTGACACGCTGAGTATACAAAATCGGCACGAGGAATCAGAGGAATTCACGACTAAACCAAACTAGTAGACACTTCGACGACTCCATGCCAAGAAAGTGTGAGTTGACTTGTGAAGTGGCAATGAATTAGTTGTCTGTCAGAAAGAATGTTGGACTTAAAAAACGTGTTTCTCGAAACGTAGCAGTGACAAGCAAAAGATGAGCAAGACGTGAGCAAAATATATGGATTTGGCATGACATTCGGCAGGCAGACTCGGCGGTCTGTCTTTCAATCCCGGCATTTGTCATTATCGTTATTATGGTCTTTGTTTGCACAAACTTGAAGAAGAGGCAGAGTATCAGGTGGCGAGAAAGATTCGCACGTTTCCTTATGGGATTTTTGCAATTGACAATGACTATTTTAGGCTGTGTCATGTTTCTTTATTTGCTTCCTGACGGACGGGTTTTGTTGTGCTCAGAAGTTGGGTCCTCCTGGCATTGTTACCTTGTCCCGATTCTTCGTGCAATGATGAGAGTTGTTTGATTAGCAGATGTTGGTTGGTGGTTCTGCTGGAATATTTCATTGTCACTTTAGTACATTTCTCCTACTGCATCTATTGTTTGATGAATTTCAACATCCTTGGCTTCCTTTGGATTGTGTAGAAGTGGAAAGAAAGGGAAGTTTGCATCTTAATTTCGACTACGTAACCTATTCATTACCACTAGGATTTTTAGGCATTGTTGTCGACAATTGGCGCAGTGCAGTGTAGGCAGTTTCATCTCCCTCCATGCTTGCCTTTCAAAGATTTCACGATTTCAGAGTCGAATTCCGAGTCTTTAGCGAAATCTTTTCGGATTCGTGTTGAAAATGGTTTACGAAAATTAGATTTGTTTGAGTTGAGCAATTTTGCAATTTTCAGCTTCAGCCTGATGAAAGGGAAACATGAAAGGCGTCAGTGACCTGAGGCCAAGCCTATGATTACATTCATTAGGTTTGGGTGTCAATCAAACACCCAAATTTGTGTTCAAGGTTTGTAATATTGATTAGCACAGTTGGAATCATGGCTTTTGCATCACGCCCACTCCTATGATTTTCATGAATGAACTCGCACTACACACTTTGATGAATTTATGTCACACCACACACTTTGATGAATTTATATGTGCAATATGAAAATTTTGTTTCCGATGCAATGCCCGCTAAAATAGGTCATAGCTGTACCCAAGTATCCGACCGAAAGCTAAAGCTTAGCCGTTAGCCGGGAATGAATGCTATTTGGTTATATGTAACGCATGCCAAATTTAATATATTGGGGTCCTGCCCTGCAATCGTTAAAGTCTGGTTCCTGCCAAACCTGCATTTCTTGGCGTCTATAGTATTCGCATAAAATACGCAGTGTTGAAATGCACATCAAATTGACAGGATTTTTTTGGTTGAGAAGTAAAATATCACCAAGATCTTGACTTTACAGCCACTTTGGGTGTAAAATTGTAAACGTTATGCTCCGCTTGGCTGGATTTCTTTCAGCTTGCCCAAATAAAATGTTCGACAAATTGGAGTCATCTTCAAACGCCAAGATTGGGTCGCTCTGCTTGAAAACTGGTGATCTCTCAGGAAATTTTGCCTTTATGTCTCTTTCCTAAAAGATCTGGAAAAAATTATGACTGATTCCGACTCAGCTCAGCAGTTTCCTAATTCTGTTTGTGCGTAATTAATTAAATGTACAGTTTTTTCTACAACATTTTGTTCTCTTAAGTTAACCGATTCATGGACTTTGGTTTCCCTGTATGAGCGATGTTTGGCTTGATAATTGGAAAGGACAAAGTTATTGTGTTCTAGGGACTTTCGTATTCAGATTCTTCATATTGACCCAACCAAAGCTACATATTGTTTACGGATTTATGAATCATGCCGATTTTGCCGATGTCATTATTCATTATGCTTGAAATGGATTCATAATTTGGTACAAACTAACAGCGCTGATTGAGAGGAATGAATTGAGCTATCTTGGTTTTCATGTAAAACACTCAAGCAGAGGTCCTTTGGTCTTTAATATTATCAGAACATCGTGCTGAACTCTACTCTGAAAGCCAATATGCACTTGCATAAATTACTGATCTTTGTTTATGGGAGTACTCTAAAGTTTGCCACAAATGTTGCTAGTATGACTTGGTAGACATTAAGGAAACCGCACAAGATTTATTTTGAATCGATCTACATTCTGGTCTGGTTTGATCAACAGCTTTATCATGTACAGGAAATGTTAGAAACAGTCATATTGCAAATTCTGCTGATGAGTTTTTGAGTTCATTCAGTCAACAGTCTACTGTGAAAGCGGATTTGCCGAATGATTTATCCTTATGGCACGGATGAGTCGTGAAATTTCCAAATCATTTGCATTAGGATTGATTGATATTGCGGCTTCGTTATTGTTTAATGTTTAATTTAATTCTTGTACAAAAAGAGTACTATAATTATTTTTGTTTTCTATTGTAGTCCGGGTGGTCTGTTCCTATTGAGCTCCTCGTTGGTCCTGAAGACGGAATTTCTTACCTGACGGAGCGCGCTATTGAGGTAATAATTATTTTATGGTTATACGCTAGTGTAAAATACCAACTCATAAATATATTATTGCGTTTAATTCCTCCTGAGCAAGCAATCATAAGAACTTGATTGTTGAATACAACGGCCATTAAAAAAATGCCCAACTTTTCCGTCATATGACGCGTTTATTACTTTAAGAGTAGTTTTATCATATGATCACTGATTTGTTCTTTAAGTAGGGGTAGAAATTCAATTATCATTCACATTAAATTTTATTGCACCAGTTGGTTAAAGCCAAATTACAAAATCACACATGTTACAATATCGCCAATCGGCAAACCGTATTATCATTAAATTTGAAAATTTGAAAGCAACTCCTGTGAGTAGGTTTTACTTCGTCCACAAAAAAGTCATGGTTTAAAATGCCTAGTCTGTCCAGGAGGAAAACGCAGCCAAAGTGCATGCATTTGGTTCGCACCTTGAAAATGCGGAAGTTCATTGCTAAGTTGGAAATTACCGAATGCGTACTCCACAGATTAAGCCAGCCAGCTGCTCATCAGAAGAAGTAGATAAATTTAGTTATTTTTGAACTATTTTTAACCTTTAGGATTCAATCGAGAATAATTATTTTAGCATAGGGCTTCGTTTTTTTTTGCCGATTTGTGTATAAACCAAGCATTAGCATTGCACTTTGCCGATACTCGTATAAATCTACGAGTATAAAGTTCAGTGCCTTTGCAAAGCACAGTAAGAACTAGGTGCTGATTTGTGTGCGGTGTTTTTATGAAAGAGCCACTTTGCCAAACCAGAAGTCAATTTGGTTGGCTGCATATGCTATGCTTAATGCTTGTATCGTTCATTGACATTGCCAAAAATTCACGATGCGGGTTTTATGGCACTCGGTGAAAAGCATTAACGGAACATGTGGGTGGATCTTGGCATGGTTTTAGTATTTTTGTGAACTAGTTCAGTTCAACGCATTCATGAAACTCCTTCAAATGAGTTCATTTTAATTTGTATTGCGTCCATGGCATACATACTTGAGAATGGCAGGAAATGATGTATTAGTGCTTCTCTGACTAGCTAATGAAAATACGGTCAAAATGAAATTAGTAAATGATCAAATACAATTAGTCCAGTTTTAGTTGGTGCACGGAGATATACTTTGCTAAATTGAAATGTTGAGATTGTCTAATGTCTAGATTAGAACAAGTCGTATTTCATTAGCGTTTAATGAGTCTAACAGATTTAATTGAGCAACTCGCAGATTCTGGGAACATTTTTTGGCAAAGACTTGGAAAAAGTTTGAGATTTGTTTTCCCAGTCGGGTG